>JAKOGI010002087.1:135000-144571 GCA_029747015.1 Carnegiea gigantea
GACCCCTAATACTGATTTACTTTAGGAACCCCCCTTGTCCATTTCTCTCTCTTCAAATCTGAATAATCTCAATGGAACTACTCAGAATTTTATATATTAGTTCTTTCAATTTTAATTTTGTTATTTTAGTTCCTCAATCTCAATTTGTTTATAGTGTTTTAAGGCTCTGTCTGCCTTTTCTACTGTCTCGATCTTCCCCCCTCTACCTTCACCCCTTTTATATTTCCTTTTCTTCATGGGCCAACAAAATGGTGTCTTTGTTAGATAATTGTCTTTCTCATGGTGTAGAATTTATTTATATCTGAAATGCCGATGCACCGAACTCAAGATGGAAGTGTCAATATAGTCTGAAAGCTCATCTTTTATATACGTCTCTCTGTGTTTCCGCCCCCATTCCTTTGTATTTTTGAGATAAATGTATGTATGATGGGAAGATTGGTAAGGAGGTAAGTGGGTCACTTGCCTTGGGTTCTACATTTTTTATTTATTTTTGTTGGGGGAATTGTCTAGAGCAATCCACGAAACTTCGTTATATATGGAAACTTCATTGGTCTCTTGGTTGTAATGATGATTGCTAGACCTAAGCAGCATCGGATACCTGATCTAAGAAATTGAACCGAGTCCGAAATTTTGGAACCGGTCCCGGAATCAGTTGAGACCGAGTCTAGAACTGGGTGCTCAATTCCTAATTCTTTCCTATTGTGTTTTGGTTAATTTCATTTAAATTTTATTTTTGTGGTTGTGATTTTGTGAGAGAACTAATACATCCAGCAAGCTAGCTAATCGATCGTTCAAAGTCAAATTTAATAGGGTGGCAGTTAGGCATCTGGCATGCATTAAGGTTCAATTGGTTAGCTAATAAATAGCATTTTATTTCATCCAAACATAAAAAAAAAAAAAACCATCTTCTCATATTATTATACATGAACAAAAAGATTTATTCACATCAATATATAGCCGGAAATCATTGCGGTATCGGGAGAACAACACCTGATATCAACGAGTAATCGAGTAACTTAGGCATTTTTTTTAAAAAACTAATTGGACCGGGTAACCAGGTAACGGGTCCAGTTTGGATTCTAAGTTTTCAGGACCAGGCCCCGGACCTGGTTGCAATTGGTTCCAGGATATTGGAACCAGTCCCAGGCCTAGTTCAACTGAGTACGGGTATGGACCTGGTGAGTCCGAAGTAGGTCAAGATCCAGAACAAGGTATCCTATTTTTTTGCTTAGCCCTGATGATTACTAGCAAACAGCCAAAGTTGCAATTCTGCTTGGAATTACATGTATACGTCAGCACATCACATATTACAACAAGCAACTGGGGGAGGAAAATAGGACAATATATTGAAGCTAAATGGACGTAGAAAGAATTTCAGAGCATATGCAAACTACAAATGATATCAAATAGGGAATGTGGATGCAACAATGTCTGAATAGCCGATCTAATACTGGTCGGATGATGTGGCAAGTTTTACTTATGGTAACTTCATAGCAATAACTGGGGTCAATATTGATAATGTCAGTACAAAAGTGGCACAAACTACATCATTGAAGGAAGTTATGAATTGTTGCACATAATATGGATGGCGGAAAGTTCAATTCATAATAGATTGTGATAAGCTTCGTATGACGATTAAGGCTTAAGCAACGAAAATTTGATTTATTTTATACATTTTTCTCCGTTATTAGTTGATTGATACTTCCAAAGGTCATAATGTTAATTATGTTCATTGCAATGTTAATAGGTTGCTTATTGGCTAGAACATTGGTTGTAATTTTAATATTATAGCGGATACTAGATGGTAAGTCTTTTTTTTTTTAATTATTAGTTGATAATAAGTCTATGCAACCTTAGATTTTCATGATTTATTCTCATCAAAACGTAATCAATGAAAGTGTTAGGAAAACACATCATCGTTATCATATAACCGTATGTTTGGTTCCATTATTTTGGGGGGGGGGGGGGGGGGGGGGGGAGTGGTGGTGTGGAGGGCGAAAAGGGGTAGAGGTTATGTGATTTTGGGTTTTGGGGGGGGGGGGTTAAGGAGTAGTTCTACACAATGCACAATCTACATCATATAGTATTAGTTGAGTCTGTGAGCAATCCAACTCAAAAAAGAGCCCCTAACATGTGGGAACAATTCCATGTGAGTATTTTTCTTCCTTTTTCTTTATTTTTGGGAGGAAGGTGTGAGGTTGTTCTATGTAGTGTTTTTGTTGTATGGTTGTAAATTTAATGTTACATAGTTGATAATAAGTATTTTTTTTCGATTATCAGTTGGTAGTAAGTCTTTTCAATCTCAAAGTTTCATGGTTCGATTCCCATCAAGACCTAATATATATGCAAGTGATAGGAAAATATATCATCGCTATCGTATAAACCTATCTTCAGTTTCAATAGAATAGCTTGCCTTCTTTGGGACCGGGGGGAGGGGGTAACTCAGAAGGGGCCAGAGGTAATGTGATCTGGGGAGATTAGAGGGTAGTATTACATAACGCATTGTCACTAGTGTTGATTGACTCTATGAATAATCCTACCCAAAAAGAAAGCGCCCATGATGTGCGAAAACAATTCAATGGTGGACTTTTGCCCTTTTTTTGGTTGGGGGGTTTCAATGGTGGATTTTAGTGGAAAATGTGATTGATTTTCTGATAGTTAATTTTTAGATTGTATTTACTGTTTGTAGGTGACCCTTTGAAAATTGGCTATGAGCTAAATGGAGATAGTGAACAAAGAGTAGAAATTAGAGAGTAGTGGTGATTTGTACTCTTTCACATTTTGGCCGCTCGTTGATGAGACTTAAGGGTGTTTGTCTTTATTAAATTTTGGGTTCATTTTCTTTGTTTAAGAATTGAATTGGTATACTAGGGAAAAAATATCTGTACAAATTTGTATTACGCGTATGAAACTTCAAATATTTATGTACTTTATGGAATCTCTTATGCGTGATGAATTTGAATTTGTTCAGCTTGGGAAATATATGAGTTCCTATTGCCTCTTCCATTGAAATATGCCCCAAACATTTATGATTATTTTTTGATAGGCCAAACATTTATGATTATTTTTTGATAGGCCAAACATTTACGATTAGGTGATAGGTATCATATTATTGTATTTTCTCTCCCCCACAAGTATATCTAATAATAAGAAAACACCTACTTATTAAAAATAAAGGTCTCTACATAAATTTTTCTTTTGTTTTAAAAATTAAAAGGGTGATTTTTATTAATTTGTTCTTCTCTCTTTCTCCATGTCCTCCACATAAAAGAATTCCGAATTTGCTTTATCTGCGAACAAGGAAGATATACATAATGCATGTGACAATTCAAATCAAAAATAGAAAATAAACGGATGTTTACTTGTTTTAGAAATGATAGCTCCTTAATTTATTAGAAAATTATTTTTTGTAGAACGAATTAAAATGTTATAAATATATATACTAAAAGTGACTAAATTAAGCTAAGCATGTTTAGATAGGCATAGAATGAATTATTTATGAACATGCGTCTGACATTTATTGTTTTATAGATTATCTTATCTTTTTGCATCAAATTTAAAAAGTAAACACGATTTTGAACTATTTCGAATACCCTTAAAGTGCTAAGCGCTGTCAAAATTAATACCCTTGACTTGCAGAGGTCGCAATCAGATGGCATACATCTTTATTGACATTATTTTATAATATATTTATGATGATTTTGTATGTAGTTTTAGATTTTGAAAATTTTTTTTAATACTTGATTGTACTAATTACTAAATGTTTTTCCCTCTCCCAAAGTTTTGGGTAATGGTATGTATGGTCAAAGGAATGTACTCCATCATCCATCCTTCACAAATTGCATATTTTTTAATATTACGCAACATCACTTTAATGCCTTGGCTACAATATTATTATTTTAGTTTCACATGATATTTTCATTTGGCCTTACTTGAACATTAATTCATTTCTCGCCGAATGATTGAGATGAACACTTGCACTACAATATATTAAGACTGATTCTACTAAAAGTCGGTCTCAATATAATTTGAATAAGTAAAACTAGAGGACCAAAAACCAAAAAATTAATAAAATAAAAATATTATAACACTTCTTGGGGCTTATATAAATTAATAGACTCCCATGAATATGCTTTAAAACACATCAAATTTAATTTACCACATAGTTCTACAACAACAATACCTCTAGTATGGGTCCCATTTGTGCAGGATTTGGAGAGATCCAAAGGTAGGCCTCTACGGACATTTCTTACCCTAGAGATGTCAATTTCAAAAGGCCCACAAAAAAAAAAGAATTTGTGAAAATATTTTAAAAATGAAACTAAAAAAAAGTAGCAGGGCATGAACTAAGAAATACTAATAAAACAGGTGGCAGTAACTATGTAAAACATTAACATAATAGAGCAAAGTATCATATCTTAACAAATAGAGGTAAACTAATACGTACTCTTCCTGGATGAAGATATTACCTGCATATATACGAAAAATAGAAAAATTTTCAATATCACATAACAACATTCCGTACCATACAATAAACAAAGGACAACTATGAAGCTAGTTGTCTATGATCCAAGATCTTAATTTTATCCTATCACATACTCCTACCTTGAGTCATGTCCTCCGTCAGCCCTAAAATTTTTAAGTCTAGTCTAACTATCGCGCTGAATCTCTTCCTTGGTAATTTCCTATCTCTTCTACCTTCAGAAATGTTAATCCTTTTACATTTCCTCACAGGAACATCTACACTCATTCTCTTCACATGATCTAACCATCTGAATCTAGTCTCTCTCATCTTATCTTCTATGAAAACCACCTTAAATTATTTTTAGTCATCTCATTCCTAATTCTATCTATCATCGTATAGTCATACATCTATCTAATCGTCCTCATTTCTGTTACTGTCAATCTTTGAACCTGGGTCTTTTCTATTGGTAACACCCTAAATGATGGAATCCTACCTAGCCAAGACCTTGATCAAGATGTAACAAGTCCAAATCGTCCAAGAACAAGGTCCCAAACCAAGAAGATGGCTCACCTTTGGTAAGAAGTTGAAACTAGCACAAACGGGATAACCGGCCAGCATAAGCCCGGTTTTGTGCATCTGATTTCTTAAGCTACATTGTGGCTTAAGGCCAATATTTTTGCATTTTTGGAATCCTCAGGATGTTAGCTTTCAAGTCCAAGCATTGATTTCAAATCATGCCACAAGGGGATGGAGGATCAAAGGCATTTCCCCAACCGGCCAGATTTGGTCCAATTCTGCACGGTTGAAAGTTTAGGTGTGATTACCCTACTTAAACCTTGTTTAACCTTAATTTCTTGATTGGGGGGGTTTCTACACACCTTGAACTTCCCCCCCATGGTTAAAATCCAGATCATACCCACTTTTGCTTTGGTTAAACTTGGTCTGAAAACCGGGTACAAAACTGCCCTTGAACCCGGTTTGGTGTCACGGTTTTATTTTACCTCCACCGGTGGGTTTCCTCCTCTTCAACTGAGTTGGCATGTCTTCCAAGGCTGGGCACACACCCCAAGGCGACAATCATCAGCTGCAACCTTGAAAAGAACGACCAATGAGAAGGGAGAGACAAGGAAAGATGTTCCTTGCTTGCTATTGGCTAGCCGTAAAGGGGAAACCACTTTTCGGCTGAGCACATGGTCCTTTTGCTGCCTTTGAAGTTGATTGAGTTTAAGGACAAGTTAATTATGTTGGACTATTCATTTGTCTTGCTTTCTTTGATGGTTTAAGTGTATTTTGATTAGCCTTAAGCATGCTTGTAACCGATTAGCTATGACCGTGGCAATTAGAGCTAATTCACACCTTTCCTCCCTAGGAAGGTAAAGTGAGGTGCTTGCTAGCTTGCTTGCTGATTAGGAAATGTTGTGAGGCAAGTAACAAAAGGCAAGTCACGGCCATATGGAAAAACACTTCAGTTTTTGTTGAATGAAAACCGTAGAGAGCATTTGAGGCTTTCTCTCCAAAAACTCTTGCTTGCTTATCTTAGTTTAGGCCAAACTAAGTGGCGTTCAAGTGAGTCTTAACCTTGATTAAGTGGTGATTCTGTATCTTAGTCAAGATTAAGGGCCCTAAACTCAAAGGTTGGTGGTGATTTCTGTATCCAATCCAAGGGTTTAGTCTTATCTCATTCCAGTTCATCCCACACGGTTCATTAGTGAAGTTGCTTGTTTGATTGTTCAAGGTAATCACTTCCACTAATCGTGTTCATCATTTCCCCTCATTACTCCACTCTTTCTACTATCATTCACATCCATTTCTGCCGTGTCCACTTCACCAAAAAGCTAGAAAACCAGCTAGAGTTGAAAAGCTCTCAAACCGGGTAAAGCTAGGCAATTCTAGTTTTTGGGGCAGCAATAAAGCACGGTGTACCTGTGCCTCCTAGCACGGCCGTGCCACCTAGCACGGCCGTGCCACTTCAGTCCGTGAGCATTCTTGAGTTTTGGTCTTCTTTGGTGTGAGGTTGGTGTGTGTATTCATACCCATTGACCTTTACATCATATTTGGTATCAGAGCTACGTTTCATCTTGGCCTAGTATTGAATCCACGCATCCAAACTTCCTTCTTCTCCATCTCTCAAACACTAGTCAGTTTTGGTTTTTCCTTTGAACAAACACAAACATGAGTACTAGTATGAGCATAGAAGAGAAGCTTGATGCCCTTTTGAAGAATAATCACGAGATTACTTCTTCTAATCAAGAGTTGAAGAGTTCTAATCAAGAACTGAAGGCACAGAACGAGTACCTACGAAAGCAATTGGGTACTTTTCTTAAGCAAAAGCAAAAGCTCAATGAAGAACCATCCCATTCTGCTTCACAAGGCCGAGAGCAAGTGTTCAGTCACAACCTTGAATCCTCAAGTGATGAAGAGCCATTCAGGAGACCACGGAAAGAGCAAAGAGGACAAGGTAACTCTAATGATTTTAGAGTTGAGATTCCAGAGTATGAAGGCAAGCTTGATCCAGAAGACTTCTTGGACTGGTTGCACACAGTGGAGAGGGTATTCAAATACAAGGACGTTCCAAAAGAAAAGAAAGTCAAGTTGGTGGCATTGAGACTACGTAAGTATGCTTCTTTATGGTGGACCAACTTGTGTGCTAAGAGAGTTAGGGAACGTAAGACTAAAATCAGAACTTGGGAAAAGATGAAAACCAAGTTGAAGGCTAGATTTTTACCCCCCACGTATGTTCAAGATTGTTATTCACAACTTCATAATCTGAACCAAGGCAATCTTAGTGTTGAAGAGTACACTAGAGACTTTGAAAAGCTTGTGATTAAATGTGATTTGCAAGAATCGGAAGAGCAGACGATTGTAAGGTACTTGGGAGGACTTGATCCTAGGTACTCTAATGTTTTTGAATTGCAAGCTTATACTACATTTGATGAGGTTTGCGTGCTTGCTCACAAGGTTGAGCAACAAAAGAAAGCTAAGCAAACTTTTAAGCCTCCACATCAAAGGCCTCCAATCCGGAACCAACCTTTTAACAAGGGGAGTTCCCAACCGGTTTCTAAGCCACAAAATCCCTTTCCTTTCAATCCACAAAGAACCCAAGCACCACAAAAGGCCCCAGCACCCCCAATTCGACCAAACCCCAATCCTATGAGCACTAGAAGATGTTTCAAGTGCCAAGGACTAGGCCACATTGCTTCGGAGTGTCCAAACCGCAAGGTAATCACTTTGGCCGAATGGAGAGCCGTGGATGAGCAAGAAAAGGAAGGTGAAATTGAAGGTGAAACTGAAGAAGAACATGAAGGAAAGTCAAGAAGAGGTTGAGGAGGAAGCTGATGAAGGAGAGATGTTAGTTTTGAGGAGGGTCTTGAACGGCCAAAAGAGCACCAAGGATGAGCAAAGAGAAAACATTTTTCACACTAGGTGCACGGTTCAAGGCAAGGTATGTTCATTGATTATTGATGGTGGGAGCTGTGCAAACGTGGTATCCCTTACCATGATTGAGAACCTAGGCTTGCAAGCTACGGCCCATCCCCATCCCTACAACATACAATGGCTGAATCAAAGCAAAGGGCTTCAAGTCAATTCACGGTGCCTCATTTCATTATCCATTGGTAAGAACTATCAAGACCAACTTTGGTGTGATGTTATACCTATGGATGCATGCCATGTATTGTTGGGAAGGCCTTAGATGTATGACCGAAAGGTAACCCATGATGGTTTCATGAATACATACTCCTTGTCTAAGGGAGGAAAGAAGATTACCCTAAAGCTATTATCATCATCCGAACTCCTTAAAAACAAACCCACAAAAGGCCATGAACATTCTGGTTGTTTACTCACTTTTAGTGAAACTCTTTTGAAGGTTTCGAATCATGAATTCAAGGCTTTTAAGGAGTGGATCCTAATCATACAAGATGAACCAGAATCCCCATTACCAACCCATCCATTTGCCAAATTACTCATCCAACCTTTCTGTCATTTGTTTTCAGAAGAGATTCCCTCGGGTTTATGACAATTCATATATATATATATATGCACACACACACACATACATATGTATACATAAATATATCTATACATATATACATTTGTGTATATATACATATATATACATGTATATGCATATATATATATGGACACACACATACACATACACGCGCGCACACACATACACACACACATATATATATATATATATACACACACATGTGTGTGTGTTATATATATATATATATATATATATATATATATATATCTATATATATATATATATATATATATATATATGTATATATATGTATATTATACATATATATATATACATATACATATATATATATATATACATGCATATATATATATGTGTGTGTGTGTGTGTATTAGAGCTGGGAAAAGCTGGCCCAACGCGATTACTGATCCGAACCCGGCATGAAGTTAAGTGGGTTTGGGTATAAACTTTTGACCCGTTTAATAAATGGGTTGACACATTCAACCCGTTTAATTAAATGGGTTAGATTCAGGTTGAGATTCTCAACACGAAAAAGTACCTGTTTAACCCGTTTAATTAAATGAATCAAATAACTCAACTCATTTTTCCATTTGTCATTTATCCATTTATTTTTTATTAGATAATTAACAATATAAAAAATTTTAAAAATTATGCATTATGACGAATCTGGGGAATTTTAAAGAGTAATTATTTAATGTGATATGTGAACTTAATTTCAAACACTATAATTACTTGTTACTCGAAGATATTAAATGTGTAAATGGTTAATTAGGCGACTGAACTTGACTTGTTTATCTTAAACGGGTTAAGTGGGTCAACTCGTTTAAAAATTAAATGGGTACAGGTCAAGGTTTTTCAACCTATTTAATAAACGGGTTAAGTTCAGGTCGAGAAATTTTCAATCCGTTTAAGTTCGACACGAACACGAACTGACCCGACACAACCTATTACCCAACTCTAGTGCGTGTGTGTGTGTGTGTGTATATATATATATATATGCATGTGTATGTATACATGTGTATATATATATATACGCACATATATGTACATACTTATACAGATACATATATATATATATATATATATATATATAT
>JAKOGI010002088.1:0-50000 GCA_029747015.1 Carnegiea gigantea
TATATATATATATATATATATATATATATATAAGCCCAAAGTTTAGTACTTTCAAAAGAAAAAAAAAGGGAAAATGCAGTTATAAAGAAGAAAAAAAATTAGAAAAAATCTTAATTAATAACTAAGTTTACAATACTAAAAATTCAGGTGTTTCCAACAGAATATTCCAACTGATTTTTAGGCTATCAGACCGCCCAACATATTAAAGGCAGAACTTCGAAAAAGGCTAAAGCTGGCGATGGATTTTCCGAAGGATCTTTGTTCCATCAGAAATTCTGATGGAATTACGTAATTCTGACAAAATTTCCATCGGAAATTGGCACAGTTTGACCATTCAACGGCCGGAGAAGTTTTGAAATTTTTGAAAATTTTTTTGAAAAAAAAATTTGGTCCAACGGAATATTCCGTCAAGATGTCCAATGAATGGTCCAATGGAATATTCCATCGGACTCATTAATTTAGGCCCCCAACGAACTCTTCTTCTTCATTTTTGCGCATTTTACTCGGCGAAAGCTTTAGATAGAAATTGTCCCCAACCCCGCTGCCGCCATCGGACTCTACTGTCGTCACCGCCCTCTCTCCGCCGCCCGCTGTCCTGAACTTCTATTGTCATTTGTGGCCCACTTTATTTGATATTTTCAAGTAAGTAATTGTAGCTAAATATGTTGTACATTTAGTTGTAGATTTGTAAAATTTGAGATATAATTTTGATAGTTATGTGACAATTGATGGTCGTGAAAATTATGTTGAATAATTTGTGAGAATTATGTTGAAGAAGATACATATAATTGATGGTTGTGAAAAATATGAAGTGTACGGGATGTTAGTAGTTTGATAAGATGTAGTCAATTAATTATGTAATATGGTATTTGTTGATTTTGGTTTGTGAATTTAGTTGTTTTCATGTAAATTCTTAAGTAATTATTAAGTATTGTTAGCAATTATTTAGTATTATAAATGTTGAATAGAAGAATATATTTGTTAATTTATGGTGGATAATAACTAAATTTTAATTATGTAGAGCTTAATGTTAACAATGAAAGTATGAACGGAAATGAATTTGTTAAATAATAGTACGGATGTTGTGATGGTTAGGATTGGTAGTGAACAATTCAACAAATTATTAGATTATTATTCCATAAATGACGAAATATTTTATGTTGTTACGTACGATTTGGATAATTTTTATAATTTTTATTCCGTGTGTTAGACTTAAAATTTAACAAATTGTTTGTTAAATGTCCAAATGTTTTATGTTATTATGTATATTAAGTAATAGATTATTATTCCGTAAATATTTCAAATCGTAATTTTTGTGGATGATTAATATGAAGGAGATGGGCCATAAAGAAAACATATTGCGAAAGGGAAAAAAAATATGTTATCGTTGTTGTGAATATCGTCATTATCGGAATGAATGTCATAAGTTTGGACTGAAATTTTAGATATTCGAACAGGTTTATATCCTGTGATAATACATTATTTTTTTCCATCGTATATTGAATGCAACATATGACAAAATAGTATAGTAATAAGTAAATCATTAATTTAGCTATATATGAAGTAAAATGTAATAATTATATCCATGATTATAAATAACCAATGTACGTATGCATTTTTAGTGGTGAACAGTGGATAATATGGATAGACCACCCCATCAAAGGCGGATGTATAAAAGATTTTAACAGGTAGAAAAGGGTATAGGTAAGAATTTTTTGGAGTTAAATTATTTGATCAATTTGCAAGAAGTCAAATGGAGTTCATAAATAATCGACATTATAGATGTCCTTGTGCCAATTGTCAAAACAAAAAACTTGATGATGTGAAATTATACTTATACCAAAATGGTTTTGTTAAAGACTATTGGTATTTGACATCTCATAGGGAGATAGAACCTACTAAACATGGCAAAGTTGGAAATAGCAACACACAAAACTTGTATGAGCATATGGTTCCAAGTGATATGCACTTTGATAACATTGAACCGTTTGTGGGTCATGTTAGAGCAATGGTGAACGATGTCAGGATTACTAAAGAAGTTAATGTACATGAGCAATCAAATGTAGAAGCTCAAGCATTCTATGATACTAATTTTCTACCCGTGCAATGCACGATAACTATCACTTCTCAGTCAATAAGTGTTAGTATCTTGTTATATATGTTGTTGTTGGTGCTATACCATATTGAGGTTATGGAATTGATGGGAACACCTTTTATCTGACTTTATTTCATACGAAGTCAATTTAATTATATGTACTTGAATTTTTGATGTGCAGTCTATCTTTTCTAATCCCATTGGTCAATAAGTTTTAAATTTTTTTTTTTTGTTTTAAGATATTATGTGGTTTGATGCTGCGTGATTTTTTTTAAGTTTAAAATGATTTTGCAAAATAACCATATTAACAGTGGGAGTAAAGAAGTAAAGGAAAACTATAGTATTTTCAGTAATTTAATATTATCTTTCTTATACTTGGACTTTACTTTTAAAAATGCATCTTATGGTAATGTGAATGTAATGTGTAAAAAGTAGTTCTAATTGAAATGTTCAATAACACATCAAATTTTTTGTCTTTGCTGTCTATTATTCGCCAACTTCCGTTCTCAGGCTAAGTAACCTACAAAAGTAACACATATTATACGAAGTTGGGTTTTGATTTTTAAGTTGCTCCTAACTACTTGTCATCAACGATTTGTTGTTAAATGTATGCAATGATTGTTTACATGCTTATACATTTACTGAAAAATATAAGATAATATTTTTGTATTGATTTGTACTTACCTACAGAGAGATATTTCAATTGTGAGTTTCTTGTATGTTTCACCTGCCTGGAGTCACTGGATAAGATTGGAAGAATTTATTAATTGTTATTATTTTAATCATGGATTACATTTAATTCTAAGAATCATAATATATCATGGTCTTTACATAATTAGATATGACATTTTGTAGGAGTTTACTAACACTAAAAGATATACAATGCCATTTTTATTTTTCTGGAATTTGTAGTTGTGAAGTTATTTTGATTGTATACATACCATTGGTAAGTCGCTGAACACTTCTTCATAGACAGTGATTCTTGTATATCCTTCATAGTGTTCATTGTCATGTTAAACGATAAACTTCAAACCCTCTGGTGAAGTCACTCGTGATGATGCAATTTATTATACATGACTTAATACCGATTTTGAAGGGTAAACTCATACACATTTCAGTAAATGTCATTGACTTTTATTTATAGTCATTGCATAGCAAACATGAATAGAAAATTGCCTTCTATTGAATACGAGTGACCACTTTCTCTCAGATGAGTGCAAAAACATTCAAGGGATTGTAACCTTCATTCTTACATTGATTGAGAAAAGAATAAGATTCTTCCGTTTTTAGCCAACTAGCGCTTGTTAGAACTCATTTTTGTATCATTCTACAACTACGAATTATATAGGGACACAATTTTTTTTTTTATCAAGTGACGATACGAACTTAGATGAGATACTATAAAATTAAGTTACGGGAATTACAAATTAAGATAAACTCTAGAGTAAAATGAGTAGCTGCAGGGATAATGAGGTAATTAATTTCAAAATAATATATAATAGAATAATTAAATGTAAGCACTAAAATGAAATAATAAAGTTAGTTAGTAAAGGTTATATAATATTAAAGGTGGACACTCAAATAAAATAATAAGGTGATTTACCAATAAGAATAAATTAGTAAAAGATCAGTTAGCACGTGTGAGACTAAATGTTAAATTCATACGGCCATGCATGCCAATTAAAACTAATAATCATCACAAAAGGTGCGGTGTTTTCCTTAGAGATTCTTATTTGTTTAATTGTATTCATTATGCATGCACATACTTCATATGTCCATTACAGATTATTTCAATAGTTTAACAGTACCTTTAATATTATTTAATATTGATGATGATCCTTCCTACTATTTGACCCACGTTGGAATAAAAATAAAATTTGATTAATTATTCCCATGATCAACAAAGCGTGGGAAAATTGTTGACAGTAGTAACAAAAAGACATATAAATCTTTGACCTTAATCTTATCTCTTTGGTGTATAATTATTTATAAAACAAAAACCAACAAAAAAAAATAAAAAAAATTAAAAAAAGAAGAAAGGAGATTAGTAACAAATGAAGAAATTTTAGTACAATTTGAATTTAGGAAAATTTTTAACCTTTTTTTGGAGGGAGAGGGGAGGGAGGGGATTACTATTTATGAAGTCAATTATGGTCTATTGTGAGAATGTAGACAAACTACTCATATATTAATTTACCTATTAAATTTAAATTTAAATTTGTTAAAAGAATTAATTATACTATGTGATTTTTTAGCGCAAAATATAATCTCAAGTGAAATATAAATTGAATAAATCACTAAAACGCTTTTAGTTAGTATATGGTCCGTCCGGTTGTACAATTACAATTGTACAACCAAGCCCACAAATTATCCTTCTGGTGCACCACGTACATAGAACAAAGAAAAACCTCCGCCCAAAAAAAAAAATCAAAACGAAAAAGCGCTTATAACTATCACTTCAAACGCGACCCAAAAACTTCCGCTCACTTTCTCTCTCCAAAACCGCTCAAATTCTTGCTCAATTTGACGAAATTGTGCTGCATTTGCTCACTGAATCTACTAAGAAATCAAATCATCATTGAAGCTTGAATCAAACACTTCGATGTAAGTTTTAGCAACAAACTAAATTTATTTTCATGTTCGAAACAAAACAATGAATTCGCTTGGCATTCTAGGTTTTAAGGAAATCGTGCACTCATAAACTCGCTTTCGCAATGTTTGTAGATGGAAACTCACCATTTAACAGTAGCAAAGAAGAGATCTGCTACTAATGAATCAAACATTGCTAAAAAAAGGTATGTTGAAAACCTTAAACCTAATATTAGTGCACCGACATACATAACCAGTGAGCAGTAACCACGAATACATGATTCTTTCAACACATTCACAAGAAACCACTTAATCTGATGTTGATTAATAACATGCAAGACACTTTTACCTTGTCGCCTTCGATTTTGCTGTATAGTGACTTGTAACTTATATTGTAGTGAGCTATTGCTTGATTTTAGTGAGTTGTAAATTATATTATATTGGTTATCAACATATGCATGCTATAGTGAGTTGTGCATTATATTCCAGTGATCTATGCCTCGAATTTACTGAACCATGACTAGAATTTAGTGAGTTGTAAATTATATTCTATTCGCTGTTAATATATGCATGTTGCAGTGAGTTGTACATTATATTGTAGTGAGCTATAGGTTGAATTTAGTGAGCTATGACTATAATTTTGTACCATATATTCTAGTTTGCTGTAAATTATATTGTACTGAGCCATGACTAGAATTTAGTAAGATGTAAATTATATTCTATTCGCTGTCAACATATGCATGTTGTAGTGAGTTGTATGTTATATTACAGTGAGCTATGGGTTGAATTTAGTGAGCCATGACTACAATTTGGTACCATATATTCTAGTGTGCAGTCTAGAACTCCAGTCTCTTTCCATATACTAATTCACATATATAGTGAGTTGTATCTTGTATTGTACTTAGCCATAATATCATTTTAGCAAGCTGCACCTTTTATTATAGTGTACTATCCCATGAACTTTAATATTAACATTATATGTATTACTATTTGATAGATCAAAGACAGAAGGGTCAAGCACAAGCCCTCAGGATATAATTATGCAAGTTGTCAAAGACATCTCTTCTGATCTAATAAACTTCAGGTAATTACTCTTCAAAAATATTCAAACACACAGAGTATAGTTCACTGCACTAAAAATGGTATTTTACTTTTTTAATTGAAGCCCAATGGATCAAAATAACACAAATGAAGCAAATCAAGAAATGCAAGAGGATATTACTTATAATTCAGGCAAAGGTATGTCTACATTATGTAAGTTTATATGTAATGATTTAAATTGCATATGTAGTGAGGAGGTGAAATAGTATTGTAAGGAGATGTACATCTATAATTATATTTTAATGAGCTGGACTGCATTTGCAGTGAGCAAACAACTATATTTAGTGAGCTGAATTGTAATTCTAGTGAGCAGACAGTTTATTTTAGTGAGCTGAAATATGTATAGTTAAGCATTGCAACCCTTTTTGGTGTGCTACTTCCTAAATCTAGTGAGTTAATCTCATTTTAAACACCTAGTAAACTATACATCTAAAATTATATTTAGTGAGCTAAACTACATTTATAGTGAGCATACAACTGTATTTAGTGGGCTCAACTGCAATTCTAGTGAGCAAACAATTTATTTTAGTGAGCTGAACATGACATTTGAGTTATAAATCTTGTATAGCTACAGAAGAAGCAAGCAAGAAAGCTCTACTAAATCATGAACACAATCCATAGCTTGAAAAGGAGCGAGGAAACCCATCCACACCAAGGGATAAAACATCTAAAGGGAAAACCAGCTCATCAAGTACTACTGCTAAAAAGAGAAGGGCAAAAAAGAAGCTAGGAAGAATAGAAACATTTGCAGAAGTCCAATGAGTTTAGAAGATGAATAGGTCCAAGCTCCCATAGCAGGGGAACAACAAATGGTGGTGCTAGAAAAACAAACTCTGCCTGCTGTGGAGCAATCACAGCCTACTCAACAGGGAGAGGGAGAACAAGATCAATAAAAACAAGAGAACCACCTCAACAAAACACTCCCATAGCAGGGGAAAAGCAAAAGGTGGTGCTGGAAAAAAGGAAAAAGGGGCCCAAGAAAAATGATGTATAGGAGAAGATTGGCAATAAAAAAGACCAAGGGGGGAAACAAGAATTCAGAGTAGAGAATCCCTCAATGTTACCAAAAACACTACCTAAGAAAGCTTGGAAAAACAATCACCGACATTCACCAATAACCTTCAGAGGAAATAGATGACACTGTAGAGGACACCACTTATAAAATGCCTCTCCCTGGCCATGATCATGAATCTGACTCTGATGATGAAATGTTGGTGAAGAGAATCAAGAAGATAAAAGAAGCAACAAAGTCTAGATTAAAGCAAATGCAAGTGAGGTCAAAAAAGCCTGTTAAGGCACACGTTGAGAAGGAGAGGCAGGTTGTCCAGAAGAGTGCAAAAACTCTTATTAGGCGTGGACAGCTCTCAGTTTTGAAAAATGAAAAATAATATAAATCCCTGAAACAGCACACAAATGCTACCATTCGTGTTCAAGACCCCAAGTCTATGCAATTTGTGCCAAAGCATACAGGGGTAGACATAAAACCCAAAAAGATCTTTCAAACCAGAATGTCATCATCAGGGTTTGTTGCAATTATTGATAATTTCAATGAGGCACAAAGACAAGCAATGTGAGATATGGGGTTTAAAGGATTCCTCTATTTACAAATAAATGAATTGCTAGGGGATTTATACAAATGGCTTGTAGATAGATTTAACACATACTCAGTCACCTTGTACATATCACCTAACAAAAAGATTAAGATCACACTAATGAATGTGTATCTCACATTGGCACTCCCAATCGGTGGAAGGAGGGTTGAGGAGTTTTATGGCAAAAAGCCAAAAGATGCCAAATACAATGAAGTTCTTGCTATATGGAGAAAAGAGTGGAATCTGTAAGATAGGACCCCTAAGCTCAGCCAAAGGCCACAATACATACTGAGCCAGACTGATGCAAGTGAAAGTTTCAAGAGAAACTTTGTGCTGTACATGGTCTCTTGCTTTTTCAACGGTTCAACAAATGTACATTGGGTACCCTATTTTGCCAAGAATGTTGCTAATGTTGAAGATGTAGCAACAGTTGATTGATATCAGTGCACCATTGATAGATTGTGTGAATCTATCAGAAAGAGGGCTTCAAACTTTGATGGCCCTATTCTCTTTTTCATGGTAAGTTCCTTCTACTCTATCAAACTATCATGTTTTCAGTGAGCACAAAGTCACATTCAGTGAGCTGAACATATATACTTACTGAGCAGAACAACATTTTTAGCGAGCTTAACATATATCATAGTGAGCAGACCATTTACTTTAGTGAGCAGAACATACATTTTAGTAAGCAGAATGTGTATTTTAGTGAGCACAACAAAGCTTTTGGTGAGCTATGGCAAACTTGATCATATGTGACAATTGTCTATTACATTGATCTATAATGACCATTTTAGTGAGCACACATCACATACCCCACATACAGATAAGAATTATTGTTACACAATATTATGTCATGTTAGTGAGCTACTATATGTTTTACTGAGCAGAGCAAAATGTTTAGTGAGCAAAGCACCATTATTAGTGAGCAGGATATATAACATGGTGAGCAGACCATACCTTTTAGTGAGCAAAAGTTCAGCTTTGGTGAGCTATAATGACTTGTTCATAAAAGACAATTATCTATTGCATTGATCTCTATTAACAAATTTGGTGAGAAAAATAGCAATTCTTCTTAGAGAACACTACTTTATATTAGTGAGCTAGTATACATTTTTGGTGAGTAGGAACTATATTTTAGTCAGCATAGACTCATTTTTGGTGAGCTTATAGAATTGATTACAATGAACATTTCTCTTGCAAATGCTATATCTTGACAGAGTTCTCCTCACAAGAATGATTGTTGAGAGGTAATTCACAACAATATAAGGTTCACAATAGAAAAGCTTAGGGAAAGAGTGAAAGAAGAGAGAAGGGCTAATCAAGTTAGTACAAAAGAAGTGACAAAAGGCTTTGGAAAAGGTAGAGAGGAGCCTACAATACAAATAAACATAGAAGAGCATGCTGAACCTCAGCCACAAAAGGAACCTCAGCCACAAAGGGAAGAAAAACCAAAGATGTTTTCATAAAATGATGAAACATCAGAGTCAGAGGCATCATTTAATTCATTTATGACAATTAAGCAAAATGAAATAATTTAAACAAACATCTACCTAACATCTTACAATACTTAAATGATGTCCATATGTAGAAAGATACGGAAGAAATGGCTGAGGTAACAAAGGCTTTAATGAGTGCATTCAAGAGGTACAAGACCTTTTATAGACTACTTGTCCAAAAGGTACCAAAACAATGAAGCACCCAAGAAAATAAGAGATATGGCAATAAGCATGTTCTCTTTATATTGTGAGGCTTAAATCTCAAAATCCCCACCAATTGCACAAAAAGAAAAAGGGGATGAAAGTCCTGAGATACTACCATTCAATCAAGATGATAAATGGTGGAACAGAGCTGCTATACTCGAGGTGATAATTAAATTGAAGAATACTTTTGTAAGGTAACAAAAGGCCAGCAGCCAGAAAGCCAAGAGTGTAAAAAGCAAAAGTCCTACATTATCAAAGCAAGGGGCTAATAACATGCCCAGTTTTAAGTTAATTGATGATAGCCAAAGCCTAGCTCCAGCAGTACCAGTACCACTTCAGACACCACCATCCTCCCCTCCCCCCTTGCAAATATAGATCAGCCACCACCAACCTCCCCCCTGTAGATACACATCAGACACCACCACCCTCCCCCTACACAGACACATCAAACACCACACTCCCCCCCCCAGAAAAATAGTTCAGACACCACCACCCTCCCCCCAACATAAAGACTACAAACACCATCACCATCCCCACCACATCACCTATTACAAACCCTTGAGACACAGCCACCACATGAATCATCTAAAATACCACTGCCACCACCAATTCCAGAAACACAAACAGAGTAACAAGAAAAATAGAAAATAACTGAAGGAGAGCTACCAAAGTAAAAATCTCCTGGCAGAGAAGATGGCAAAAAGAAAGCAACAAATAAATATAGTAAGGATTTTTAGTGAGCAGACTGTTACTTTCAGTGAGCAGACCATACTTTTTAGTGAGTTATAAGCAAGTTATTGATAAATGATAATTTTATATTACAGTAAGCTAGAATGACACATCTTGTGAGCATACATCACTTTCACATGGCTCTAGGAACAAGCAAAAAGGTCCTTATTAGTAGTGAACATCATTTTGTATTTAAGTGAGATGGTGTGCATTGTTAGTAAGTAGAAGTTAACTTTTAGTAAGCAGAAAGTATAACCTGGTGAGCATAACATATATGTTAGTGAGTAGAAAATATATTTTAGTGAGTGGTGAGCCACAATCTCTATTTAGTGAGCAGAATAAACAATTTAGTGAGTAGAACATCTACTTTAGTTAGTAGTGACACATGTTATGTATTTATTGAGCTATATTGTCATCAACTCTCACAATCTTTCGCAGAAGAAGACCACACCAAGAAGGTAAGACATCAACCGAGGAGAGAGAAAGGGCCAATGATGGAACCTTTCTGCTCTCTTTTTATGTAGAGAACAACAAAGATTATAGGGGAGTTGTCAGCCCAAGAGAAGATCATTGCTAATTATGTATTCCATCTATCAAAAGACCTTGATTCAAAGTAAGCACAAAACTACCAGCTAGAAAACATTTACAAATAATTAAAATATAATGAATACATACTTACATTTTTTTTTTTATTTTCTTACTAAATCAATGAAGAATTATTTGCTATCCAAAAACATGTGGAAAATCAGTATCACATGTCAACAATGCATCCAAGGGAACAGATTGATGTAGATGTGATCAATGTCTGGACTGTTATCCTCAACAACTTGGAGAGAAAGCGAAGTGAAGGCTCTCTACGAAGATTTTTTTACACTGTTGATGCAATGGTAAATATATACTTATTTTTTTTCACATATACAAATGATCAAATACCTAATCATAATCCTGCAAAATTGCTGTCAACCTTGGACCCCTTGATAAATCCAAAAAATAAAAAAAAAAACAGAAGAGGCAAGGTACATTAATTTTGAAATAATTCTTGAGAGAGAATTCTAGAGATGTGACAAATGGCCATCAGCAAAACAATTGCAACTGGTAGGCATCTAAATACATTTTTGTGTTATATTACATTACCATATTTTCTAATATTATTCATCTTATATTTTGAAGGTGTTCTTCCCGGTATGTCACAAGAAGCACTTGTTCATCTTCTGCTTTGATTTAAAGGAGGAAAGGCTTGACATTATGGAGAACATGCACATAACTACCCCATACAAAACCACATATGGAGAAACACATCTATTGGTGGTATGTTCAAATGCTCCCTGATTCATTTAATTTATAATAAATCAACACGCATATCTAGTGAGCTGACAAATTTGGTGAGCTAAGATATATATGTAATGTGCTAAGAATCAATGATTGACACAATGTGCTCAGTGAGCCAATACACATATTTGGTGAGCTATTAACCAATTCCAGTGAGCTAAACAAAATTATTTCTTGTACACAAGCAAGATCTTTTGGGAGATTTCTGCAAGACAGTGTCGGCTACCCTAAATATGAGATTGTGAAGAAGATGAAACCAGTGCGAATGAGAATAGCATGGAGAACAACAGATAATGTCATAGACTATGGAATTTTTTCCATAAGGCACATGGAGTCTTACTTTGGCTAACCAGATACATGGGATTGTGGTTTCACGAAAAATGAAGTAAGTCTACCAAAATTATTTTCTCTACAAAAATATCTTCAAATAAATATAACGCCTATTAAAGGGTTTGTTTCCTTTTTTTTTTTTGTTTTATTTGCAGGACAAAAATCTACTTGATATAATGAAAGCACGGTACTGCTATGAAATCATCAAGAATGAAGAAAATATATACAAGAATAGAGTGAAGAGGCTTGCAAAGGAATTCCATGATAAACAACAAGTAGAACTGAATGCAAAATCAGGCCAATCTCAAGTGCCAACAGCATGAGTAACCAACCTTGCTTTAAGCTAGACAAATTTTAGGAACTTATGCACCCAATCGTCTCAAATGGGCATTATTAATATGCTTGCCTTTAATCGTGATGAAGTACTAGTAAACAGCATTTACTATTAGATATTTTATATCTTTTACTATGCTTAATTCCAGTGAGCTAGAAGAGAAAACCAGTGAGCTAACAATCAAACCCAGTGAGCTATATCTTTTACTATGATTAATTCTATAAATGAATGCAAAATCAAACTAGAATAATATTTTTTTATATTGTTAAGTCAAATATTAAAGTGTTCAACATGTCATTGTCATAGAATGCGATACTTTTATAATGTTAATTCATCAAACATATGATAATAGTTTTGTAAAAAATAGTATGCTAACAGATGAAACTAGTGAGCTATGAATCTTCAGCAGTGAGCAACATATTATAAGTGTCAAAAGTATTCACCCTATTATAAACTTCAAAATTATTCAACATGATTTACTTAATTTTCAAATACAAAAACAATTCTCAATCACAAAAACATAAAAACATCATAATGAATAAAAATACAAGTTTAAAATTTATTAATCAACATACACATTTACATTTGAAGTTTGGTTCCCAAGAAAAAAAAAAACTATTGAATGGCCCAGATGCAAAAAACTTCATTAATGGTAGAGGCCAATGCCCTCTCTCACGATAACAAAATTTCATGCTTGATTCCCATGAAACCTATCTTACAAAATAAAAAAGTATATACATATCTTTAGTTAACCAAAGTTAAATGTAGTGAGCAGATATACTATATTACTGAGTCAATACATATTTTAAGTGAGCAGACACACTATATTAGTGAGAGTACTATCCTTGAATGCTAGCAGCTTTAGAAGCAGGATTCAACTGATTGTTAGGAATCCTATCCCCATTTGGTTGCCTTAACCTTTCGTCAAAAATCAAGGTAAAAACCGTATACATTTCATTACAATCTACCGCTGGATTTGATGCACCTAGTGGATTAGATGAACCTGCAGCAACAACCTAAACCATCGTAGGAAAATCTTATTTTTAGTGAGCATATACATATATTTAGTGAGCCACATATAAATGTAGTGAGTGGAACCTATAAGACTAACAGTGTCAGAACTAAAAAATGTAGTGAGGCAATACAAACTTTAGTGAGCAGACACCCTATATTAGTGAGCGTATTAACACTTTTAGTGAACCAAAAACACAGAATAATTCTACTAGTCTTAGTAGCAAACTCAGCAAACTCCAAAAAGATATTAACATAAGAAATATAACTTATTCAATGAGATTGTCAATAGAATTTTACCTGAGGTTGAGATACATCTCCTCCATTCCTTGAAGAAAACCTTGTCTTCCTTGATCCAACAATGTTTAATATCTTCTCCGATGTACTCTTCCTCCTTACATTCCTTTCACCTTTCTTCCTCGAACCTTTAGGGTTACCAATGATTTTATTGCCGACACTAGATTGTTGATCATTTTCAGTGTCAGAAACATAAACTGAAGCCACAAAAACACCAACATCAGCCTTCAACTTGGTGAAAGCTTCTTCACATAGCTTTCTTGCTTGAGTGTTTGATTCACTTACAAGAAGCAAAGCCACAAACTACCTATGCATTTGAACCCTCCATATACCCCAGGAACAACAACTGCATTACCACTTGGAGCTTCTTCTACAACCAGGGGGTCTTGCTAGCCTAGTCCATTGTTTCAAAATATATTGATAAGGGACTCTAGGCACACAACAAACATTGAAAATCTGCAAGCAGCGGCAGAAACGAATACCACTCTCACTGTACATTTTACAGTCAGAAACAATATTATGGTCTGGAAGATTAAACATAACCACAAACCTAAACTTCTTCGAAAGGCGGTTCTCATACACAACATATGTGTGCTCTGTACTGTAGGGGGGTTCACTTGAGCTAAGCAGATCTTGACAACACCCTTCTCCTTTAATGTATTCATTTTGCAAACACATTATATAAGTTGTTCGCATAGATTTTCGAAGCATGCTGTAAAATGCTAATATGTGGCAAGTACATCTCGAGAAATCCATCCTTATTTTTCATATTCTCATCCTTCTCCCTAATCCTCCATTCAGTAACAACGTCACAGAGTATATCGTAAAAATCAAACAACCCACAAGTGGCATTGACTCTTTTTGGCAAAGAAGCATTTGTCGACTCACTTTTCTGCGATGATAAAATGCCACCAGAGAAAACATCTTTGTAAAAGCTAGACACCATTTTCCTTTCAACCGATACAATCTAACCAACCAAGCATTTTTAGCACATTTATACTCTTCAACATGCCCAACACATAAAAACAGTGAGCACAAAGTAATAAGTTAGCGAGCAGAAAAATGTAACCTTTGTGAGCAGAAGGCATAATCTAGTGACCAGACAAACATAACCTTGGTGAACAGAGACTAGTAATTAGTGAGCAAAAAGCAATAACTTACTGGGCACATTAATAAGTAGAAAACAAAGAGTGGGCTCACCTTTGCCAACAAGAATTAAATTCCACTTCTTTATCATATTTCATCAAAACATGGTCAAACTTATCAACAAATCCATCCAAAACCCTAAGATGGCCAATATTCTTTTTTGAATTCTCTAAGATGTGCCAAGTATATAATCTATGCTTTGTCAAGGGGAAGACCTTTTCAATAGCATTTGCCATAGAAAATGCCTGGTCTGTCATCACAGTTTTCGGTTGCGCATTACCTATAGCTTCCAAAAATGTTTTAAATGACCAAACAAAGCTCTCAATCTTCTCATTCATCAAAAACCCACATCCCACCATAACATTCTTCACATGATGATTCATACAAACAAAAGGTGTGCATATCATCTCATAGTGATTGGTCCTATATGTCGTGTCAAATACAAGGAGATCACCAAACAACAAGTAATTACATTTCTTTTTTGGATCTCTCCAAAAAGCTCATCAAACAATCATCCTCATCCAATTTAAATTTATAAAAAAAATCTTGCTCGTTGACACACCTAGATTCCAAAACACACATCGATTGATTGGCATCGCCCTCATCTAAAGTTCTTTTGACTTCATTTGCAAGAATATTGTATGCATCCCTTTCTCTAAAACCGAGTAAAATGGTGAAACCCCGACCTCATTTCTTAGAAGTCGATAAGCATGCAAAACTTTCATACCATTTCTTCTTATATTTTGGAAAAAGTCCACATGAGCTTTCTCGACTTTTTTTATGTGACCTCAACTTATAAACCTCATCTTCCAAAAGAAATTCATGATTATGAACCATGTCGTGTTTCTTACAAACCCATTGCCATTAGGTTCAATGTAAAATATAGCCCTACCTTTACGATTGCACATCCGGCTCCGTTTTGTAAATGTCTTATCGTTTTTCCCTGGGCACCTTTTAACACCTTATTTGCTACAACAAAACTACCTTGAACGAACCTCTTGTGAACCCTCTCTCCTTCATAACTTGTCAAGTCTAATGGAAAAACCCTTACGAAAAGCATATTCATTGTATACCTCAAATGCTGCAACTATAGAACTGACTCTTTTACCAATTAGCTCTGATTCATTAGATTCCTTCACTTCAACAGCACATTCATCATCATCTACACATTTCTCATTTACAATCACAATGCAATTAGACATGCCACCAACAATATTACCATCATCAAAAGCCACGCCTTTGCCCTTTGAACCAGTAGTAGGATTACAAAATATCCTAATGTAATCATTAACATCAACAACCTCAAGAACATAACGATCTAATGTAGATAGCAAAAATGAAGTATCATCTGCAGAAAACAACATGATTTTTATGGTGAGCTATAATGCATAATTGCTGAGAACAAGCTTCATTCCAGTGAGCCAACCGTTTGTTTTAGTGAGCAGAAAATGGCTCTATAGTGGAATGCAACAAAAATTTTATGGTGAGCTATACTGATTATAGTGAGCTATTGTTTTCCCTGTAAGACACAAGATTGATTATAGTGATAACATTTGGTGAGCAGAGACCTAATTTATGATTGTTAAATGCAAGCTGAATGACAACGAGCTAAATGCATTTCTTTAGTAAGCTAATAACCATATTTAGTGAGCATATAACTCATATTGATGAGCTAATGTTTCTTATACGTACATACCAATAATAAAAGTATAATATGAAAAACAACCACAATATTTGTGGTGATCTATAATGCAAAACAGGTAACAACAAAGTTGAATTCTACTGAGCCAAACGTCTCTTTAAGTGAGCAAAAAACTGATCTGTAGTACAAGGCAATATATTTTTTTATAGTGAGCCAAATGAGTACATTTTGTGAGCCAACGACTATATTTGGTGAGCATATAAAACATAATGGTGACGTGTCATTTCTCATATGTCACCAACCAAAATTTACATACAATGAAGTCAAGAATTAAACCAAAGAAACATTGTACACTTGTATCTTAATCGGTATTAACACAATATACAACTCAAAACACCAACCGACCCATTCTACCAAAAACCCAGGACAACCAATCGCAAACACCAAATATATATTTAAACCAACAATTGCATTATATTTTCAGAACACGGCAACATAACAATGAATGCAATCCAGTTCAAAAATCTTAAAATTAGCTCATCAAAACCCAAAACTAATGCGTACAACTTCCAAACTCAAAAACAAAAACAGAGATCCAAAAAACGCTGTCAAACTTAACAAAGAATTCGTGTTTGATGAAGATTCAACATCAATAGCAATGTTAAGATCAAACCCAGCCATTAAATAATTGCTGAACGATAAAGCAATCAAAGCAGTGAGCATCGATCAGTGGGAGAATGGGGAGAATGAAAACCGCAATTTCAAAAAATTGAGAAGCATGAATTTTTTTTAAGGAAAGGAGGGCTCGACAGTTGCTGGACTGAAAACGGCTAGTGGTGGCCCAGGGTGGACAATTGAGATGTCTACCCAGTTGTATGTAATAAAATGCACGTGAATGTAAGTTACAAATGTGAAAAGAAACTAAATATTGTATCAACTTAAAGTAGTCATAAGCGAAATCCAATTATGTGACATGCTTAAGTAATCAAGCTTTACAATATACAAAATAAGCAGCCCAATCAGCATTCAAGTGTCAACTTATGATATATTCACGTAAAAATAAATATATAAAAATAAATATATTTAGATTTAGATGTCCAATATATACTTGCCTCAAGAATAATGTCTGACACACTTTAATTTTTTCTTGGGTAACATCTAAATCATTTCTTTGGTCTATATTTAAGTTTTTTAAGAAACAATTAAATTACTAATTAGTCATAACATATGAGAAAAGTTAACATTAAACTGAATTAAAGTTGCATTGATAACCTACATCCATCTTAATTACATGATAGTTAATAGAATTCTTTTATGTTGCTATCTTATATGGTATTCTTATCCCACGTGGCACCATATATGGCATCCTATGTGGCATTCCATATGTTACTCATACATGAGTTCAATCCAACTTTTAATATATATATATATATATATAGATATATATATATATTATATATATAGTATATATATATATATATATATATATATATATGATGCTTGAAGTTGCTCAGAGACCATTATGAGATGGTCTACTAACCAAACTAAATTGTTAAATGTTGTCAGATTGATGAGTGTCAAATCTAACTACCATATACCTCAAAATTATTTAATGAGGTGGTGCAGTTAATGCATGGGAATTGTCTGGCAGACAATCGCGTGCTGAAAAATTACTTAGAGTTGAAAAAGAAGGTTCGAAGTTTGGATCTAGTTGTGCACACGATTGATTGTTGTTGCAGTGGTTGTATGCTTTACTTTAAGGAGGATTCAGCACTTGAAAAATTTAAGTTTTGTGATTTACCAAGATGGAAACCAAAGAAGTGAGGCGATAATAGGAACAAGCCAAAATCATATGTGAACATGTTCTACTTCCCTTCGACACCAAGATTACAACGCTTTTGTGCCTCAAGGAAGACAGCTGAACACATGAGGTGGCATCGTAACAAATGTTCTTTGTCACGCTTTAGATGGTGAAGCATGGAAACATTTGGATTACAGACACTCAGATTTTACGGCCGAGCCTCGCAATGTGAGACTTGTTTGTGAGCCGACGGGTTTAGCCCATTCTCACAATCTTCACGGCCTTATTCAATTTGGCCTGTAGTCGTGACACCTTGCAACCTTCCCCTAGATATATGTATGACAACACCATACATGTTCTTAACTTGCAGTATACCTGGTCCAACAAATTTGAAGAACAAAATAGATGTGTACCTATAACCTTTGATTGATGAGCTGAGAAGTTTATGGAATAGTGTTCAAACTTATGACATTTCAATAAGGCAGAACTTCTTGATGAGAGCAACATTAATGTGGATAGTAAATGATTTCCCAGACCCTTGGAATGTTATCATTATGGATCACTCATGGCGTTTGAGTTGCCCTGTCTGTATGGATAAATTGAAGGCAATAAATTTGGAACATGGTTACAAACCATGTTGGTTTGACTATCACCATCGATTCCTACCTAGACATCATGCATTTCGAAAAAAATCAAACTACATTTTCTAAGGGAAAAGTCATAAAAGATGGTCCTCCATCCAGAAAAAGTGGGGAGGAGCTATACCATGAGGTTCAGAATCTTCCATAAGTAACCACGCATGGAGATTCATAATCCTAGGTTTTAAGAAAAATCTTCATAACTGGACCAAGCAAAGAATCTTGTAGGAGTTACCCAATTGGAGAGACCAGCTGTTACATCACAACTTGGATGTAATGCACAACATCATTCACACTGTCATAGATGTGCCTGGTAAAACAAAAGATGATGTTAAGGTAAGGTTGGACATGGCAGACATGTGTGATCGGAGTGAGCTCAATCTAAAACATGGTGTTAATGGAAGAACACTAAAACCCAAGGTTTTATACACCCTTTGTTTGGACAAAAAAAGGGTGTGCGAGTGGGTGCAATAACTAACAATGCTTGATGCATATTACTCAAACATTGGGAATTGCGCAGATATGAAGTTTGCAAAGTTTTAAAACATAACAAGTCATGACTATCATGTGTTTTGGCAGACGCTTACGCCAATAGCATTTCATGTCCTAATAGATGATGTATTAGAACCACTTGTTAAGTTAAGTGAATACTTCAGAAATCTTTGCTCAACAGTTTTAATGATCAATAAGCTACAAGAATGCAACGGAATATAAGTATCATACTTTGTAAATTGGGGGGAGTTTTTCCTCTAGGATTCTTCTATGTTATGGAGCAGTTACCTATACATTTGGCAGAAGAAACATATCTAGGCAGTCCAGTGCAATATCGATGGATGTATCCATTTGAAAGGTAAACACAAATATTAAAATTTGGTCATCCATGTAAATGTAAATATAGAATTATATTGAAATACTCATAGAAGTTATTGTATTTTAGGTACTTTGGGTGGCTTAAGAAGAAGATAAAAAAATAAAACATATCCTGAAGGGTGAATGGCCAAAGCTTACCTGGTTTTTGAGATATCACAGTTTTCTTCGTATTACTTAGGCTCTAATGTGCCGTCAATGAGCACAAGACGACGACGGAATGAGGATGACAATGACGAGCCACAAATTCAGCCCACTTTATTAGTTTTTAAAACCCAAGGTACTCTAGTGGGAAGTCGTACATAGAGGTACCTAACTGATGAAGAGTTGCATGCTACACACCTTCACATTTTATTGAATTGTAATGAAGTTCAACCTTACATCAAGTAAGTTACTTTCATATATAATAAAATTTATGCCTTATATCCCGTAAGTTCAACCTTCAACATTTGTTGTATTGTAATGAATTTCATGCTAAATCTTGGTGGTAATGAATACCATATGTACAGTTTATTCAAATAACAAAAATTACATGAAAATCTAACTTCAACGGACATAGAGGTAGATGCTATGATTGAGCCGAGTTTATTTGGTGGTTCAGAAAAGCAGTAAGAGCTTAAATTTACACCTTAGATTATATATTTACCTAATTCACAACATCTTCTATAATATGCTTTCCATGTTGATTAAATTTTTTAAAATTAATATAGGTTGAAATTGTACAAGTCTTCAATGACGAATGCCAAATACACATATATCATTTGACTCAACTGCCTTTAAGAAAGGTGACATGCCGGTATGCATTTAGAGTAAATGGATTTCTATTTCATACATAGAAAAGGTGTAAGGGAAAAAGGCTTATAATTGTAGCGTTTGCGTGAAGGGAATGTGGATTTGAGGATGATTATTATGGAATCCTCCCAGAGGTTATTCGTGTTGAATATCTTAGAGAACCACTTAAACAATGTATGTTGTTTAGGTGTCATTGGTTTGATAACACCCCTCAAGGAATGCGTTGCCCCAAACTATGCCCCGTTATAGAGGTGAATAACATACAAAGATATAGAAAATATGACCCATTCATATTTGTTACTTCTGTAACCCAAGTGGTGTACATGAGGTACCCCGAATGGAATAAGAGATAAATGTAACTTGTGGCTATCATACCAAACAAACCTAGACATAAAGTGAATAACGAATTCACTTTAACAGCTGCATTTCAAGCAGAACATGTGTCTCACATGACATCGATGAATAACACAATTCCTGCAACTTTGTTGAATGAAGAAGAACACATTGAAGAGGTTAATGAAGATGGTGCAAATGAGGGAAGTGAACAGGAGGAGTGGGAAGATGATTATGAAGATACCAAAGACGAAATAGATGTCCACCCTGAAGACTATGATGATGATAATGAAATTGAGGATGATGACTAGACTAGCTCCTTCCATATTGTATATGAAGGCAATCTAAGTACTTTCACATTGTGTGCATGTAGACTTCGTTCCAAATGATATCTTTAGTGCTTTAGTACAATTGTCATGTCTTGATTTGGTGTAATTATTTATTTGTTGTCACTTATATTATTTAATTACTATGCTTTGTGTGTTTGTCACAAATATGTCAGGTATACAACATGGACACAGTGGTAGACAGGTAGAAATTGGGGAAGAGGCCATAACCAAAGTGGCCAACAAGAAGAGGATTTTCAGGAATGGCAAAACACTAATGAGATGCCTTACAATGCTTTTCTTGAGCCTAACAACATCCAAAACAGGTAGTATACCCAAAATATACCTGAAACTTCTATGTTCCCCAATGTTAACATGTCTTTCTTAAACGTCCAGCCACTCAGACTCCAGGAGCATTTATGGTCTACCAATCTGGCTCCTATATCCTGATAGCACCATTCATTCCACCTAATAATGAACAAAGGAGTCGGGATCATAGTGAAGATGCTTCAAGCCATGGAAGCACGTCCAATAAGATGCTTATCAAGACAGATGGTAAAGAGTAAGTGGTTATACTTTTCCATCAATGTATATTAAGAACAAAAACATATATCTAATTGTTTATTATAACCATAAATTTCCAACTATGTGTTTGTTATTTGCAAGCTTCTATCCCTTTGATGTGGTGTTTGAAATTACGAAGATATTTGTGCGCAAATGTCCCAAGCTGTGGCCATCATGGGGTAATGTTCCTAAATCACAGTGGGATTTGTGGTTTGATGAGTTCAAGGTAAGATAAATTACTAAGTTTGCTATAACTATAAATCTATTCTCCCTGAAAACACTATTTATGTTTTGCTCGCTTTTATTTTACAAAAGCATTTCTATTGGGCACCAGAGCATGACTCCCAAATTAGGAGGAATTTTAAGGGGAAATAGGCTAGTAGATTGAAAGATACATTTGGGGAGCTGAGAAAGAAGAACAAGTAGCCACTGTGGTTGTCTAACAACACTTGGAAGTCACTTCAAGAATACTGGGCTTCTGAAAAATTTCAAAAGATGAGTGCGCAAGCAAAGAAGAACCAGAATAGTGGCCAGGATGGTTTAGGTCCTTCTTTGCATACATGAAAATCCTATTTGGTAAGCAAAAGAGACGTTTGGTAAGTGGTTAATTAATTTTTGCATTCAGTAATTTATATAGGTTTTACAAATTTAGAGAACTTTCCTCTATTTCACCTTATTTGCATATTGTATAGGCCAAGAAGCTTAATAGGGAGCTGACAGCAATAGAACTTTTTAAAGACGCTTATCAACATGACCAGGACAACACATGGGTTGACAAGAAATCTGAAAAAACATATATAAGTTACCTTTACTTTTTATGTGTTTAAAAATCATCCCACTTTCGCGATTTTAATGCTATGTTTTCAACGCGTAATATTTTCAATCTTATTTTATAGACGAAGGATCAACAGAAATGGGAACAAATCAGAAACTCCCTATCTCTACAGATCCTAACTCCGATCCATATGAAATTTCATATGACACAAAGCTTTGAGTGCAAGGAAATTTAAACAAAAAGAGGTGCACGTACGAGCTAGGTTCAGAAGGGCTGAAACTGAGGCATATGTTTAAGTCCACAGCAACATCCAAGGGTAGTGAAAATTAAGAGTCTGGTGTGCGAGAGACGGTCATCCTATTGAATAATGAACTAAGTGCTATGGTGGAGAAAACCATAGAACGGAAGAGAGGAACCGTCATTTAGAAGAGAAGTCATGATGTTGAGTGAACAGCTTAATGGGGTGCAAAACACACAAAATGAGTTCATTAGATCTCAACAAGCATTTGATTCTGGATATCACCCACCCCCTTCTTCTCGCCCTCGACAGCACCGTCGCTGCACTTCTTATGCCCCTCATCCTTCTCCTCCTCAACCCGAATGCCAAGATGATGGTGATGGTGATGGTGATGGTGATGGTGATGGTGATGATAGTGAGTCTTATTAAGGTGGCAAGAATTTTAGGTATGATCAGGACCCTAAATATAACTACTTTAACTATTAGAACTTTGAACATTGCGTGATTTTTATGTTGCATTCTTATGTCTGGATTACAATGGTTCGAGATTATTGAACTTTGTAGTGAGTTTGAACAAACTAGCTAGAACTTGAAGTTGGTGTGATTGTGTACAACTGAAACATTTGTGATGGTTGAATGAAAGTAACCACATGTGGTGGTTACCTTGTTGTCATATATGTATCACGTGTGGTGGTTGTAAATTTTGCACTTGCAGGTTTTATTAGACTTATAACTGGGTTAATGAAGTTTTCAAATTCTGTGCTGAAATAGGCATATTTATTTCCGACGGAGCCCATCGAAATTTCCGACGAAAAGTAGGAAAATTCAAATTTTTTAAAAAAATTTTTCCCAACTTTTTTTGCACCCACGGACAGGTTCTGTCGGCCTCCTCATATCCGTCAGAGAAGAGGTTTGATAAACTGGCCAGTTCCATCAGAACTATTTCGACGGAACATCTTTTTCCGTCAAACCGCCTTCCCGAGTAGTCTTATGCTGACGGACATTTTCAGCCGAAATATCTGTCGGAAAATTCATTTTCTGACGGAAAACGTTGCTTTTTCCATCGAAAATTTCGTTGAAAAAATGCGATTTTTTAGTAGTGCTACAAATTTATAAACGAAATAAAGGGAAAAAAACCAAAATAATTAACCCAAACACCCCCTTTTTCCAGTGAATTGATCCCCCCTTCTTTTCCCTACATCCCGACCCCCTTATGCACTCTCTGTCTTTTGTCCACTTTTGAACAACGGCCAGAAGGTGCCACCAATTGATGCCGTTGACGCCCAACTAGCGACACCGCGAACCACAACCACTGCTTCCTCTTCCCTCTCCTTGGCTTGCTCTATTTGAGTTGTGAAGGAGAAAACACTAACCCCTTTAAATTTTATTGTTTTTAATGATGGTTTTTGTAATAAATGTTGCATTTAGATTAAGTGAATATTAATTTGCGGTTTTCTTAGATTTTGGGTCGTGGGATTGAATCAGTAATTCTTGGAAGCTTTGGGTTTGAAGATAGAATGGAAGTTCAAGCTTATTTAATTGATTTAACGGAGTTTAAGTGAAATTTTAATAATAAACAAATGGAATTAATGTGATACATACATACATACATACATACATACATATATACATACATACATACATACATATATATATATATATGTGTGTGTGTGTGTGTGTGTGTGTGTGTGTGTGTGTGAGGGTGGGGGAGCCATAGACATAGGTGAGAGCATGAGGTTGGGTGGAAAAGGAAGAAAGCAAGGAAATGGGTTCATTTAGGGGATTTAAATTAACTGGGTTAATATGGATTAGTGAGTTAGTTAAAGGTAATAGAATAATAATTAGTAAAAGTTTAGACTAATGCTAATGGTTATCAGTGTGGTGTAGTATGGGGGGAAGGAAGGAATGGATGGAAATAGGGTTTTTGGAATAGTTAGAATCGATTTTTCTGAATGTGATTTCAGCATTAATTTGAGGATTTAGATGAATTAAGTGTGCAAACTTTATAATCATTGGGGGTTTAATTAAGGTAATGGTAAAGCTTGAACTTTGTATTTTGATTAAATGAGAATCTTAATGGTTATCGATAAACCAATGATTATTTACAAGTTTTGGGACCCGCAAGGAAAGATGGGGCAACCACCTTTGGGTTTGGACCCGAAACCAAGCATATGACGTTGCACTTAAGCCCAAAACTGCAACTGATTAACTTAATTTGTAATGATGGCTAGCAATAATGTAACCTTTAAAAGGGATAATAGCCAAAATAATAATAGTAACCCTAATAAGAACAATAGTAATAACAATATTGGTAATAATAATTATGAGAATGATAATGGTCCCACTAACCCTTATAATAATGATAATAGCATTGATAACGACGATAAGCAAGACAATGATAATAACCACGAACACAATAATGATAATGTTAATAACATTAATATTAATAAATCATGAAGTGAGGCATATCGTGTAACAACCATAACGTCAATGACACAAATGGTGAGAGTAACAACAGTATTAAAAGAAAGAATAGAACCAAAGATAAATAAAATTCACTTATATCTAAGTAAATGATGATGGGTACAGTGATGGGTATATTAATAGTTAAAAGAAGAGACAAACGAATTTTAAATTACGTATTGTACTAGAAAATTTAATTAAACTATCTAAACACGTACTATCCATAAAATTTATATACTTGGAGAATAGGCAAAGCCACTTTTGTCATTTTTAGCTATTACAAACAATTTTTATTAAAAAGGATAGATATTTCGAAAATCAGATACATCCATTGCATGTACTTTTTGAAATTCACATGTTTATCAAATTATATAGAGTTTATGTATAATTCATGCAATGAATTATTTCGAAGCAATGTTTTGTCACCTAAATAAGTAGCCCCATTAGTTACCAAACATCAGGGCTTACACCCTTCAGTTTACCTGCATGGCTGCAGCTCAGGCTTCCCTATTAGCATGTAAGGTGTACACCTATCTCAATAATCGTTTCAGACGTCAACGTGGGTTCCACTTCTAGATAACAACTAGAAAAACAGTTGTACTCACACTTCCTCTCTTATTTTCGAACTAAAATGTTTTGAAATGCAGCCGCCCAACCAAACTGAACAAGAATTTATTTATACGGCATACGGATATGCGTGTTAAGTTTTGACTCACTGTTTGAATGTTTTTATGTTTTCTGTTTCAGGTAAGGAATTTGTGAGCGATCCTTCTCCTAATAAACCATAAGGTAGCAAGAAGTAAAGGAGAAATTCAGTAATTTGCTGAAGGTTAGGTAGCTAGGTGCTCATAGTGATTTTTTAGGCTAGCACTCCTAAAGACATGACGCTTGTGTAATTTACTAAAGGTTAGTTAGCTGGGTGCTCAAAGTGATTTTTCAGGCTAGCACTCCTAAAGACATGACGCTTGTATAAATTTTTGGACAAATTGTTTATTGATGTGTTTAAAGCGTCTAACTAAGTTGTAATTTGTATTACAAAACCAAATATTATGGCGCATGTACTCCCTTATCCTTAACTTTTGGCGGACTTGGTGATTGTGAAAATCATATAGGAAATAACATAGTCCATGGAAGTCTTATCCGACTTAGGACGGCGGTGACACCTCCAATCAAGGGACTCCTGCTGTGATTATAAACAATAAAGCATAGATTAAGATAATTAAGTAATTAGGAAATTTGAGGTGTTATAATTAATAATGGGTAGTTATGCAATAAGGATGACCATCCACCCTTATAAAACCACGATTCCCCATTCTAGGTGTACAAATCTAAACATATGAAATGATTTTTATGTTGATGTCATCAGTTTATATTTTCATTTATTCACAAAAAATTTACCAAAAAAGAAAATTGATTCTGTAAAAACAATGTTTGGGATTAACTTCAATCGGGTAAAGGACCACAAATAGGGAATCTAGCCCTAAGTTGCATCGGCTGAATTATTGGGAAACTTAATTTATACTTTGATCCATATGCAACATTGACTACCAATCATGCCTCATGATTTTGTTGAGTACTGATGATGGTGGTTGATCAGTGCTTATCATACATATTATTCTAGGGCCATTTTGTAAATTTTTAGGAGAATTATGTACTTAATGTTAAAATTTATACTCCTATTCTCGATTTATACTTGGATATGGTTGTTTGATGATTATTGTAGGATTTTAGGCCATTTGATCCAGCATTTGACACTCATTTGACTGTATGTTGACCCCCCACAGGCATCCATGTGATGTTATGCCCGTGGAGCAAGAGAAAAGCAGAGAATTTTTGGTCCAGCAAGCACCACGGGCTGCCAATGGCGACTGCCATGCCCGTGGTGGAAACATAACTGGTTGCCTGTTCATTTTCTCTCATTGTGTGCCTAAGGTTGATTGTGTTTCTCCATAAATAGCTCCATTTTCGCTTCAAACCATCATCCTATCCCCATTCCATTCTTCATAATCCACCATGTAGTTAGATTAGATTAGAGGAAGAGCAAGTTAAAGGTGAAGATTGCAAGCATTCCGGATTGAGTTTGCAACGACGGTTCAAGCACACATCACCTGAGCAATTCCTCTCCCTTCTCTTCTCCCTTCTCTTCTCTTTTCTCTTTATATTTTTATGCTTTTAGATTATTGTTGATGTTTATGTTAAGTTTTGGATTGTTAATCTTGGAATTGAGTTGAACTGTTGTGATTGAATCAATTGTTGTTTTGATCTAAAAGTGCTTTGGATTTGTTGGGTTTATTTTATTGAATCATAGATGTTGATTTGCGATTATGAAACTTGATCAATTTTTTGCTTGTTTTAGACATATGAACTGAAAGGTCACACTAGATGTTGGAAAACTAAAATTCGACTTAACTGAGTGAGAACTTGAGAAAGACTTACCATTTAAGAAACATTTAAATTTGATAATCGCGTTCTTAATGATCTTAAATTAATCAAAAATCCTTGAGAAATGGTAGTTGATTAGATTTAAGAATTTTAGTTCACCTTGAAAGAGGGGTTTGATCAATCGATTATCGGTTTTGGAATTACCCATCTAAAGAAAAGGTGCTTGATTAATTCTTGACTTGGAAAATTGCTTGGTTTGATTAAGATCCTTAATTGATTATCCATTAAATTAGATAGTAGATTAGTTAAATTTCATTCTCAAATTTGGATTCACCTAGCATATCTTGAGGGTATATAATCCAATAGATTAACCTAGTTTCTATGGGAACAACCTTGATTGATACAACGGCACCGTGCGCTTGCGGGCCTATCAGTGGTGGTGATGTGATAGTGGAGGAAAGGCTATAGGGGGATGGATCTTGAAAGTAGGGAAGACAAAAAGTGCTACGAAGACATCTTTCAACTTCTACTCTGTGATTGATTTTTTTTTTTTTTTGAAAAAAATTTGGGGGTGGGAAAGAGTAGATATTGTTGCTATTTTTCTTTTTTTTGGGAGAAAAATTGCTCTTAATATAAAGAGAAATGTTTAACTGATGTACCTTGATTACGTGTTATGTCATCTTAAATATTTCGTAATAAAGTAAATTAGTGCTGTGGTGATAGAATTTGCTTAAGCTCTCATTGACGAAGCAATTTGATTTTTCCTTGAATTATTGTATATTTGTATCAATGTTTCTATCGAGTGTGGATTTTTGATAAATCTTACAATACCGAAAATAATACTTATAGGCTCAACATCCGCCTCTTATGCAAAGAGCGGTCAAATTTTTAAGAATTGAAGATTCTTAAGAAAAACAAAGGGAAAGCCACAAATGAGGAAAACTATTATGAAATTCAAAATAAATGACAACACATAGTTTATTACTAGCATTGTCAAATAAAAGGGGGAGCCAAATCAAGAGGTGGCCTTAATCGTCATTATTTTCCATTGTATTAAGTTGTATGTCATAGCCTAATATTTACAAATTTAAAAAAGGGAAGGTTAATTTTGTTGGGAGATAAGATATCTCCTGTAATGACAAAGTGGATACCACCACTAATTTTTGGTTTTTTTTTTTTTTTTTAGGCAATCAACTTAAAAAAGGGCAGCCCGGTGTACAAGTATCCCCCGTTCACACAGGGGTCGGGGAAGGGCCGCACCCCAAGACATGAATTATAGGTAGTCTAACTTGACTTTGTCAGTGGCTGATTCCACATCTCGAACTCGTGACCTTTTTAGGCAATCAACTTCAATTAAAAAAAATCAAAGAAAATACATAAAAACAAATTCGCCCCCACTGTCCTACCTATAGCCTCACGTGAGGTGGTGTTAAATAGAGACACCCAAGCCAAGCCATGAAATACTAATGATATTAATCATAATAATAAAATAGAATTGAATGACTAGTGACATGGTTCACAGTTGTGGTCATGAAGGAATCCAACGTTACAAATTATAAATGCCTTGAACCTGGACAAAGTCAAAAAGAGGAAGTTACTTAAAGCAATCATCTTTCCCATGTTTCCACTTGCTGCATCATGGGCAGTTGGACAGTTGCTCAGATCTTTCTATATATTCAGTACGAAGGAGCCCGAAACAGAGGGAAAAAAAAGGAGAGAAGGCAAAAAAGAAACACACACACACTGTTAAAAGAAAGGCAGAGGAGTGCTTCATGGAAATTTGCAGAATCAGAGAAGGTGATTCAAGAACCAAATCCAATCGTCTCCATAAGTTCCAAAATTATTTCAAGGTAATCCAACAATGAAGTGTAGAAGATTCATGTCCGCCCAAAATTTCCAACACTTGTTCTTGGGTCCTCCATGGTTGATTACAACAAGTGGTGTGTTAAAAAGTTCAAGCGGATGTTGTAGAAGAGTAAAACGAAACCTAAATCTCAAGTTCAATTCAAGTTTTGATTAAAATTATTTAATCATACTATAGCTTGGTTCTGGCCGGAACCACAAAATTTTTGGATCTTGTCGAATCCGGTTCCTGCTGGAACCATGAAATATGTTGATCCTGCCTTATCAAGAATCTTGTCAAATTTTTTTATAAAAAAAGTCAAGTATTGAAGTGCTTGAAATATTGATACATATAAAGAAGGGGGGATAATTAGACTCTGTTCGCCAAGTTGATGGAGGCTAACTACTAGGGATGGCACAAGATTTATGGGATTCCATCATGTACAGAGTCAGCCATAAAATAAGAAGAAGAAGACTTGTTTTACTTATAAAGGAGAATTGTCCCACAGTGAATTTTTTTTAAAAAATATAAGCTTGGAGTTCTTATTTTGTTGGATGAATTCAATTCACTATGCGACTCTTTTCACAGATTGACTCTAGCTTTAAAAAAAATCCAAGGAAATATGCTAGCTAATATTGTAATTTGCATATACTTGAAATTCTACTCCCACTATAAGCCCTTAAATAATAGAGGGAGAAAATACAATAGCTAGCAAGCAAATAATTCGAATGTATATGCACATCTACGAGATTACTAATAATAAATTATGCCCCCTCCCCCAAAAAAAACGCAAAGGGCTATTTTTGATTTAAAAAATGATGATAAAAAAAGGGAGGAGACGGAGGTTTGTCATAGTCTACTTGATCGTTCAAGGCACCAAAAACAAAAAAAGAAAAGAAAGGGGTGTTTTAAGCAACAAAATAAATGGTATTAAAACTTCAGTGAATTATTGTCAATGCACAACTACATAAAGGATGGTGTGTGATGGCATTGACAAAAATTAAGTGCTAAATTATTTGCCTTCATATGGTATTACCTAGGCCATGATACAGTAAGTTAATACAAATGGTGCTAATAAACGTTGAGTGAATGAAGATAATATTTATTCATCTACTGGGGTAAATTTATTTTTTTTTTTTCCTGAAGATATGCAGAATTCATAAAAGGGTTAACAAAATATTTGAAGTATCACTAAAACTATGGTGACTTGATTTCATTAAGGATATGTAGGAAGCTCGATATCATTTTTTTTTCCTAGTTCAATCTAAATCGAAGTCCTCAAATGGGCTCAAACTGACGCCTCTTCTCTTCACAAAAATTGATCTTTTCAAGTCGATTGCACTTTGCTGGCTCAAACGATAAAAAAAAGGTGAAACCTCACAATATAGAAACCAGCTCCCCCAAAATTCCAAGTCCACAAAATGGGCGAGAAACTGTTATTAATATTCCCCCTCTTTCATAAAAGACCAAATTGCGACTCTACAATCCTTGGTTACAGGTTACGTAACCAAAACAAATTTAAAAAAAAACCAAGCTTCTAAGAAAGGCAAATCTTTCTCAAATCATAAGTACGGCAAAATGGACTAGACTCAGGCCAAATATACAATCAAACTCATCAAATTCCCCCCCCCATGAGGCAAGCTTGAAAAATAATTTCTTGGACCGAAAACTACATCGATTTAATCTCACTAAGTGTACATAGAAAACCCATAAGTAAATTTTAGGTGCTGCCACAAGTTAAACAAAATTAATGGATAGATCCATATAAAGGCTAAGTCAGTAAACTTAAACCATGAACTAGCTAAAAAAATATAACCTAGTCATGATTTTCAAAATCCAAGTACCAAAATCAAAATTGTGGTTATGTATCTAGCCCAAAAGAAATAATTAAAAGCATATCAAATAGTTCTTAACTTAACCAAAATAAAATATAAATTAAAACAAATAAAAATAAAGAACTACGGTTGGTTTGATCCTCTATAAAATATGTATGTAGTCAGCTCACAACCGAAAAAGTAAGTGCAGCCAAAATTCTAAGTTAAATAAAATTACCCGTTTCCTAACCTGCACATTAAGAATGTGTACATGTAGTACCTTTCCTAGAAGGTGCCTATACAACCAATATCTGATACAATTATGCTTTGGATACGGGTCATGCAACATTAAAAATATGATAATTGTCAATCCAAATTATATAAAGTATTATTAACCCCAAAAAAAAAATAAAACAAGACGAATTGGAATCAAAAGGTGATCTCTTGAGAGGGGGATGTAATTAAGAAGTATATCATCTCGAATAGGGTCGTACTCAAAATAAACCGATGTACATTTTTGTACGTCGGAAAGTTGTCTTGTGCATATTATTTTTTTAGTTAAAGTTTTGTGCAACATAATTTTTGGCACACTCGGTGGAACTCTATTTTTCCTTTCATCTCCGATGTTTTTATGTTAGCTAATGTTGTCATTGTTCTTTCTTTCATTTTTGTTTTCTTTTTTTTTTTTGTGTCTTTTCCATCAAAGAACAATGTAACCTCAAGTCACCATCAACTTCAACAAGCTTCTTGTCACGTTCGTGACCAAACGCAATATGTTCCAAGCAAGGAAGAACGTGCAGGTGGTCTTCGCTATTAGGCCACGATCCGTCCTTGCCGAGTTTCCATTGTCAAATTCAATGGAACCATTATGTCAAATTCAATGGAACCATTGTGGGGCCTCGAAAGGGCAAGTAAGCTTTCCCTTAAGACCGACAAACCGCTCACCAAGAAGGTGATCAAGAACCTAAACTGTAGCAAGCGCAGAAGCGATAAGCATCGCGCTAAGTCTTGTGCACCCAAGCTAGCTCCATCACCAGCCTTGGAGCTAGTCAGAACAACTTTGAGAAGGGCTTCTCAACAAAGGTCATCATTCATGAAATGCCCCTTAATGGTTATGCCGTGTAACTTGGTGCGAGCTCTCCCCACCCCCCAAGCGAGTTCCAACTTGGACGGAAACCTTTATGAGGGAACAACCCAACCAAGACAAGCTCGGGTCTCTAATCTAGCGCCAAGGCAGGCTTGGGTCCCTACATCGACTAGGAAGGGGACAAAGCCAAGCAAAAAAGCCCCAAGCTTGAAGAACCCTAATACGCCATTTGGGAAAGGCTCCTCAAGTCCGCTCGACAAGGCAGATCTTCATTGGGACTATACCCATTGACATTCCTATAGCTGAGGTAATGATGACCTTCTATTCGAAGGAGGAAATGGTACCTAAGACCCCGAAGGTGAAATTCGTTAAACCATTAGCCTCAAGCACCCCAACTATGGCATCAAGACCTCTACAGGTCATGGAGGCTATGCCTATTCGGGGCCCTACAAAACGTAGGAGGATTTTGCCTCCTATGTCATAAAGTCAAAGCGACTTGACCTCAGAAACGGTTGAATCACAGGTACACAGTGGCCTGATTACAAGATCAAGGGCCAAAGCATTAACATATGCCGAGGTGACCTTGCAATCTTCATTCACCACCTTCGATCAAGGCAAGGACCAACTTGAAGAACAAGATGAGGTTACAGGTCCTACCTTTTATGACCTTGGAACTCTCTTCCAAGAAGAGGAGTTGTGAATTGTCATCCTACAAGAGCAAATTATCGAGGATGACCAAGCTGAAAACATACAACTCTTGGTTATTAGCACCCTAAGCCTTGAGGAACAAATGCAAGAGCTGCAAAAGAAGCTTACAAAAAAAGAGGCTGAAATTGCTAAACTCACTGCTCACCTTGAAAACCAAGAGTGTGAAAAAACTAATGAGGTTGACAGTAGCAACACCATTATCACTTCGTGAGATATCAAGGATCTGATAGCCCAAGAAATTAAAGAACACCAAGCAGCCATGAGTCCCCCAGTGTTGGCATACAGGAACCCGTATCCAAGTCACTACGACTTAGTTCCATTCCCCAGAGGTTACCAAAAGCCGAACTTTAAGAAGTTCGACGGAATAAATGAGTCACTTGAGGAACATTTGGCCCATTTCTACTCAACGTGTGGTGAAACTGCCCTGAATGATGCATTACTAATTAGGCAGTTTTATAATCTCTTAAAGGGGCCGCCTTTACATGGTATACTCAACTTCAACTTGGGTCACTAAGCACTTGGGATGACCTCCAAAGGGCATTCCTGGCTCAATTTGTGAGTTTAAAGTGAAAGTTTTCTATAATAGACCTCATTGATACACACCAGAGGTCAAACGAGAGAGTGAACGACTTCATTATAGTTTGGAGGAATCTAAGCTTATGATGCTTAGAAAAGCTGAGCGAGCAATTGACAATTCAAATGTGTGCTAACAATTTAGACCTTCAAATTACTACATACGTTGACACTGTTGAGCCTAAAAACTTTGACGCTCTCATCTCTAAGGCAAGCAAAGTAGAAAGGAAAATTGCCTGTTAGAAAAGTATACAAGCCAAGAGGGAAGAAATCGAAAGGCCAACCAAGAAGGGAGAGTAAATGGCTACCTTTGTCAAAATAAGCCCAAAGCCAACCAATGACATAAATTTCAACAAAAATGGTAAAGCCAAGCAGAAAGAGGAAGGTCAATGACTCACCCTCCATGAAAGGAAAGAAAAGAAGCATCCCTTCAATGACGATAATGCTCAAGTTATATTTGATGAGTTGATGGCTACAAAAGCCATTTCCCTTCCAGAGGCAAAATGTTATGCCGAAGTTAACAAGACAAATGATCCTATGTTTTGTCTACACCGTGGGATCATTAGACACCCTATAAAAGATTGTTATGTCATCAAAGACATAGTTGAAGACATGATTAGAAGGAAAGAAATTGAGATAGAAGGAACTCCACCCAAAGGGTCCACTGCATCGCCAAATGCAACCTTAGTGGTTGAATAGAAGGATGAATTGTATCCAACATCCTAAGAAACCAATGAAGGGATTCCAATGGTGTCATTACCACCTCATGCAGTCCCCATTAAGTTTATTGTTGATGATTATAGAGCAATAATGTGGGCATATCTAGATTATGCCTCCTCCGTCACCAGGAGTGCTAACCTTGCACGATTTCTACCTAGGCCCAAATTTAGAGGCATGGGCAACATCAGAATATGATGATGGTAATGGCTTTTGGTGACAAACCTACTTCAGCAGAAGATTATTCCGGCAGGGAGTGGCCCGAGCTTCTCAATCCCTAGGAGTTAAAATGATAGGATAGAAGCCGCCACAAAAGAAAAACAAGAAAAACAAAAAGAAGAAATCAAGGGCCCAAAAAGAAGCCATAGATAACTTCTGAAGAGGAGTACATGCCACTAGTTAAGACCCCTTTCACTTTAGGAGATTACATCCCTAAAGGTTTTTTCGGCACTGACTCCTTGAATGATGATCCCGTATAAATGGAAGTATCCTCGTGTTATATGGTGTCAGGGGTCGATCAGTGGGAGGAAGTGAGCGCTAAGCCCACAAATACCACTCAAGAAGTAGACCAAGTAACTCTTCAATCTGATCATCAACTCTAGCTACCAGAATCAGTGAAGAAAGAAAAGAAAAAGAAATGACACCAGAAATACTGCTAATATCGGCAAATGCTAAAGAAATGGGTGAAAAGGAAGTAATTCCCTTAAGCTCAAATAGCAAAGGCACCGCGAAGAATAGACAATCAACTAAGGAGTCTAAGAAGGATCTTCTTGTCCTATTCCCTTTTCAAGTTCGTAAAGGGTCTCATAAGGAACAGGTTCGTTGTGATGTCATCTCTCATCTCAAGTGAATCCCAACATGCCTAAGTGTCGAAGACACTTTACAAATGTCCAAAGAGCTAAGAAGCGCACTTATTCAGGCGTTAATGGACCCTAACGACTACAAAGATCTAGTTGACCCTATTGAGGTGGATGAGGTGTTGTCCTCCCATTTAAACCGGTGTGTTGCATGCATGGCTTGCATAATGTTCTCTAATGAAGACCTCCAGTTAGGGTCTGCGAATCACAATAGGCCATTGATATTACTGGTATGATTGGAGATAAAAAAATAAATTAGATTCTACTTGATTGTGGTTCTACAGTCAACCTTCTTCCATTAAGGATATTGAAAGCAATAAGGACAACACCAAATTAGTTGTCCCCAACTATCCTCAGAATGCAAGGATTTAATTAGATGGGGCAGATAACCTTAAGCACTATTGCTTTTAAAGGTAAAGTAGATGATCTCTACACAGATGTTCTCTTTCAAGTAATAGATGCTAATACTTCTTGTAATGCCCTACTCGGGCAGCGATGGCTTCATATTAGTAAGGTTATTGCCTCCACCCTTCACCAGTGTTTGAAATACAATGACGAGCATGGCAATGAGAAAACAATCCGTGATGATGCAAATCCTTTTCATAGGGAAGATGTTAATTACACTGGTGCTAAGTTTTACAAATCAATGGATTCTGGAGCCTTCCAAGTTCTTTTAGTCCAAAAACGGGGTAACCAAAAATAAAACCTCAAGGCTCTTACTTTGCCTCAAAAGGTCATTCGAGTTGTCAATAGTTACACTAGTGAAGCCAAGAAAAATCAATCCTCAGGGTCAAAAGTGTTATTCAAATACACACCCAAAGAGAAAAGAAAGGCTGACTAAAAGGCCTTAACACCAGTAAGGGAAATTGTGAACTCTCTTATCACGAGTCACACTTTTCCCCCCCGATGAATTGACTAGTCAATGCCTAAAGAAAACTTGGTCATAGGAACATCACTTGGCAACAAGAGAGTAGTTTTAAGAGGAAACTCATCAAACTCTTCCACAGAAGCATCTTCTTCAAGCAGTCTACCTCCAACAGAATCATCACAATCTCAAAGGAGGAACAAGGACAACAATAAGAGGGCCCTTACCAAAACCGACAAATGAGTAAACATCTCTATGAAGCTGGACTCCTAAAAGCATCATTTCAAGGGGATGCCTCCAAAGCACTCTATGTATCATGTGCCGGGGGAGTTCTCAAAGCTCATGCCACGAATGATGTAGTTTTTACACCCCAAGAGCAAGAGATGTTCTCCCAAAATAAGCGAGTTCAAACTCTCGGTTTTTTAAGGACTTGGAAAGTCAATGAACCTAAGCAAAAGAATATCGACGTCAAAAAGTAGAAAAGATGGAAGCTAAAGAAGAAAAGGCAACAACTTAGGAGCCTTGTTTGGTTTCATGAACAAAATGACGTTAGCCAATTTGAGCAAAAAGAACAAGTTAATGTCTTATCCATTGCAGATGAGGAAGATGCTCAAAATTTGAATTTCCTTCTCAAGGAGCTCCCAAGCATCATAAGATTGGCATGACAAACTATGAAATATGTGGTGAAGTTCAAGCTCAAGTTGATTCACATAAAAGCTTAAATGGTGACTCAGCTACTATTAAACAAGGATCCTCCTAAGATTTTATCGACGCTATTCAACTGGCACCATCAAAAATGGGAGATGGTAGTCAAGCAACAATCGATGAGCTTCAGGAGATAAATTTGGGAACAACTGATGACCCCAAACTAATTTTTGTGAGTACTATGCTAAATGATGAAGAAGTGGTACAGTATGAACAATTCCTTCGGGAGTACAAAGATTTATGCGCTTGGGGATATCAAGACATGTTAGGCTTAAATTTGAATGCTGCTGTGAATAACTTAGCTATTTCTGAAGGAGTAAAACCAATAACGTAGCCTCAACGGTGCTTTTGTCTCGAACTGACAATCCAAATAAATGCTGAGGTGGACAAGCTCATAAAGGCTAACTTAATTGGTGAAGTTCAATACCCAACTTGGCTGGCTAACATCGTACTTGTTCGAAAAAAGAATGGTCAACTTCGGATATGTGTGGAGTTTAGGGACTTAAGCAATGCATGTCCCAAGGATGATTTACCACTCCCAATCACCGAGCTCCTTATAGATGCCACTATGGGGTTTGGAGCTTTGTCCTTTATAGATAGTTTCTCAGGGTACAACTAAATCAAAATGGACCCCGTAGAGGAAGATCTAACTGCCTTTCGAACACCACAGGGCATATACTACTATATAGTAATGCCATTTGGTTTCAAAAATGTCAGGGCCACCTACCAGAAGGCCATGATAATCATTTTTAGTGATTTCCTCCACAACCTAGTTGAATGCTATGTTGATGATTTGGTTGTCAAAACGAAAGACAGAGAAAATCATCCTCATGACGTAAGAAAGGTCTTCGAGAAGTTGCGTATATACCAACTCAAGATGAACCCCTTGAAATGGGCATTTGGGGTCACTTTGAGGAAGTTCCTTAGCTTTCTTACTCGAAGGAATTAAAATTGACCCCGATAAAGTCAAAGCCATAATCCAAATGGCCTGTTTGAGAAACTTAAGAGAATTGCGGGGTTTACAAGGAAGGCTGACTTATATAAGGCGGTTCATTTTAAATTTGTCAGGAAGGTGTCAACCTTTTAGAAGTCTCTTGAAAAAAGACACACCCTTCATTTGGGATCAAACTTGTTAAAATGCTTTTGAAAGCATCAAGCAATATCTCACGAGGCCACCTGTCCTAATGGCTCTAGTACAAGGAGGACCCTGAATCCTATATATAGCAGTCCTTGAAAGATCATTAGGGGCTATGTTAGCCCAAAATAATGATGAAGGGAAGGAAAATGCTTTGTATTACATTAGCCGGACAATGGTTGCTACAAAAGTAAATAACTCCTCTGTGGAAAAAATTTGCCTTACCTTAGTTTTCGCCATTCAAAAGTTATGACACTACCTCTTGTCCCATCATACCATTTTAATTTTGAAGGCAAATCCATTAAAGTATATATTATCTAAGCACATGCTATCTGGGAGATTGGCTAAATGGGCTATGCTTTTGGCCCCTTTTGACATCAAGTTCATGCCTTAAATGGCAGTAAAAGGACAAGCTATAGCCGATTTGCTAGCAGCACATCCATGTCCAGATAATGAGGAACTGCCTGAGGATCTGCTAGATGATGAAGTGATGCTTGCCAAAATTAAAATATGACAGTTATATTTTAATAGGGCAACAAGGAGTCGAGAAGTCGAAGTGGGAATTGTGTTTGTCACATCATCAGGAGGACTTATCCCTTACTCATTCTCTCTCCTCGAGATTTGTTCAAATAATGTGGCTGAATATGAGGCACTCATCATTGGCCTCGAATTGGCCCTTGGAATGCGTATCGACCAGCTTGAAGTATTTGGTAATTCTCAGTTAATCATCCGACAAATAAATGGTCAGTATGAGGTAAGAAATGCCAAATTAGTTCCTCTATACAAAAGGGCAAGAAATCTTATGAACCAATTCCTTCAAGTGGATGTCAATCATATGCTGGGTTCTGAAAATGATAAGGCAGATGCCTTAGCAAAGTTGACTACTTCATTAACACTCCCTGATGAAAGGGAAATTCAAATAACGATTGAGGAATGTCATTTGTTGGCCTCAGCTTTACACCATTTTGATGAAACTGAAGAAATAAATATTGTCTTGATTTTTGAGGTTGAAAAAAAGCAGATTGGAGATAACCTCTCATTTAGTATGTTCAATATGACATCTTACCCAGTGATCTAAAGAAAAGGGCAAATGTAAAACTACGAGCACTAAGGTTTACATTTAAAAATGATACTTTATATCGAAAGACATTCGATGGGATTTTACTTAGATGCTTGTCAGGGGATGAGGCCACTTATGTCCTAAATGAAGTTCATGCCGGAGTATGTGGTGCTCATTGAGCAGGTCCAAAACTTACAGATCAAATCAAAAGGTTGGGTTATTACTACTCAGCCATGGTTCAAGATCCGATAAAGTTTGCCAAGATATGTCAAGGTTATCAAATACATGTTGATTTTATTTATCAACCACCACAATTACTCTACCCAAGTATATTATCTTTGCCCTTCCATACATAGGGGCTAGATATTATAAGGCCTTTTAAGCCATCTTTTTATTGCGGCTATATATTCATCTTAGTAGTCATAGATTACTTCTTAAAGTGGCTGAGGCTTTTTCATTAAGAGAAGTGCGGGCAAAGCAAGTTGCTGACTTCATCAGGAGCCATCTCATTTACAGATATGGAGTCCCACACAAAATCTTTTCAAACAATGCCCTCTACTTTAAAAATCAAGTGATGCTAAGGCTTGCAGAAAAGTACAAGTTCAGGCACAGTTCTAATCAGGTTATAATCCATCGTCAAATGGTTGAGATGAGGCATTCAATAAAGTGCTTTACAAGCTCCTAAAGAAAATGGTCTCAAGATCAAGAAGGGATTGGCATGAATGACTACCAGAAGCATTATAGGCTTATCCAACCACAGTTTGAACTGCAACTGGTTGTACACCCCATAACTTGGTTTTCAGTTCAGAAGCCGTTCTACCCCTCGAGGTGTAATTAGCTTTCTAAGAGTGGCTATGCAATTCACAGATCCAGATGAAAATACTCAAGTTAGATTGGCCAAACTGGAAGCATTAGATAAGCGTCGATTATTGGCCCAATAAAGGCTTGAAATCTACCAAGTCTAAATGGCTGGTGCATTCAACAGGCGAGTCAAGTTTCGCTCATTTGGTGTTGGCGATTTAGTCTTAACAATAAGGAGACCTATTGTCATCAATCGGAAGACACAAGGAAAATTTGAGTCTAAATGGGACAGCCCCTATGTAATCACCAAGGTCTTTCCTATGGGGGCATATGAACTGTCAAATCATGATGGACAAATGGGATATGCTTGCATCAATGGCAAATTTATAAAGAAATTCTTTACTTGAAGTTTCTAGATAGTTGAATTTTATTGAACTACAAAAGGGTTGATCCCTCAAAAAAGGGTTATGTAGGCAATTTGACTTCATATTAGACCTACCCATGAAAATAAATAAATTCCTTTTCCCCTATATGTGAAAAATTTTAGATTCATGTGATGTAACAAGTGGTCATGTGATGTTTATAGCAAGAATCATTTACTAATTACTTTTTGTTGTATAATTATTTTGGTTTTTGTTATTATTTATTAAAAAAGGGGTGAGAACAAGAACAAAATGAAAAAAAAAAAAGAGAAAAAGGGGGAGGGAGGAAAAGAGAAAAAGGAAAAGACGTTTAGGCTTTATTGCTACAGTATAAATCGTACATTACAAAACGGACCGAAGGCTGGACATATAAATACAAAAGAATTTAACAAAGCATAACAAAATCTAAACATTATTAAAGGAGATTACAAAGCCGATCAAATTCTTGAAACGATCCTTCTCCTTCTTTAGATCATGTAGCTTGGAAATCCAGCTTCAATCAAGTCCGCCTTTACCTGTTCTGCTTCCCTTCTCTTCGAATATAGAGAGGATTTCAGTTTGCTCTCTACCTTAAGTAAACTTTGCTGCTGGATGGTTAAATCCTCTTGTATTTTGTGAATCCATCCCCCTCCCTCAAAATCTCCTACTTCTCAACCTTAAGTTTTAAAGTTTCACTAGATAGGTTATTGAGCTGACCTTCAATATGAGCAATTTCAGAAAAACAAGTGAGATCTTGGTTAGATAAAGCTTTAATCCAATCAACATCCAGTAATTCTTCAATCTTTGAAGCGGCCTCAACTACGCCAAATATCTCTATCTTGTAAGAAAGCTAATAAATCTTTATTGTACTAAGCTTGTAGCGGTCAATCATGGAGTGAAGCGCACTCAAGGATTGTGAAACTTGTGCTCCGCTAGCTAACAAGTCCCTAGCAGAGCCATGATTAGAATTAACGCTACTGATCCCCTTCACTCCTTTGAGAATGCTCTCTTTGACCCAATCTTCCTTCAAGTTGCAAAAAAGACTAAGGAAGTAGGGATGCTTTCAATAGGTGTGGCTTTAACCTACTCATTAGAAGTGTCAGGCATAGGAATAATAGGAGTTACTGCCACATCAGGCTGCTCTACTGCAGCAAGAAGTGCTTCATATAGGGCTACTTCTATTTTTTTCTATGGGGCATCTTATTGATTCAAAGTTCTCTATTCAATACAAGTGTCCAGGTTTGTGATAGGCAAATTAAATCCCATGCCATCTCCTATATCAGAATCATCATAATGATTGGGCCGCTCATAATGAACCTTCTTGAAGTTTATCTCGATGGGTGATTGATCACGAGAATTTGCAATGGTAGGTGATTGATCATTGGTGGTAATTTTATTCTTCTTTTTCTATGGCCTTTTATTGCCTCTAGAAACCTTGGTTTTTCCTCTTTTAGAGGACAATACCGAAGGTTTCCCCTTAGCACAACTGTCACCCATAACTCCGAAGTTTCAACAACCCCTGGAACAAACTCACAGAGAGGGCGTAGGTGATTAATAGTGTAAATAGTTTCCCTTAAAAGCTCTTTCTTATTCATTATAGTCTGCCGAACCTTTTTAACTGACTAACTTAAATAAGGAGTGCTAATTTTGGTCCACCAGCTATAGTAATTCCCAAAACAGACTCCTTTATAATAGGAAGGAGGAACATAGAATTTAGCCCCCGCATCTCACCTCTGAAGAACAGCATGAGCATGTGTAAGGTCCATTATACTCCTATGCTAAAGCTTGAGCAATTAGATGGAACCCCTTGATCGAATCCAAATTGGAGAGCAAATCAATTGGGGTAATAGGGCTCCAAAAGCAATTTGACTCCAACATGCCCAGGAAGTACAGAGGACCGAACAAACATAAGAAATTTAAAATCCTCATTTGGTAACCCCATGTCAATCACATCTTGAACGTTACGAGAGTTTTCATGACAAGAGCTAACTCTAAGAGAAAGATATCTCCCATCCCTGAAAACGTGTCCAGCCGGGGGTAAAGAAAGTTTGCTACCATACAATCCAGCATGACGAATAAGGGTGGGAAAGTCAGTAGGTTAGTCGCTATCTAGGTGGCAATGATGTAAACAGGGAAATAACTCCGCTAACCAACCTATCCTGATATTTGCTGAAAACGTGTCCAGTCTGGATGGCTTGCTGCCTCTCATAAGCCGTGATAGATATAGCCAGGCACCATTAGAGCTAAAGATATTCGCTACCTAGAAGCCATCAAGGCAACCATTACAAATGTTTTCGGCCTTATGACTTCTTTCCCATGAGCTAAGACAAAGCAACACAACCAAAGCGCTAACAAAGCAGTGAGTTCGCCCTCAATAGTGGCATTCAAGTTTGCCATATGCTCTTGATGGGAAATGCAAATAGGGCTCCTTTTCTTTATCTCAACTTTCTCTTGCTCAGAGTTTGTTTGTTCTTCATATGCAAAGTAGACCAAGTATTCTCGGTAAAAATGGTCCAACCAGAGGTCATAATAAATATGATTAACTTTGTGAAACCTGTATAACTTAGCATGAATATGCAGCAACTCAACAACTGTAACAGGATATTTATTATGGCTAGCTAAATCTTTATTTGGTGGTAAGAACTCCTCATATATAGCTCCAAGAATGGGTAAACCTCCAATTCGCTCCAAGTCATAAAGTGAAATGCTAACTTCATCTGCACTATGGTGAAAAGTATTGAATATTGGACCCCAAAGTTCACAAAAGGCCCACCATACATTTGTGTCAAAGTGATACAGAAATTGGGATAAACTAACGACACTTAATAAGCTAGCTTGATTCAACGGTTTTGCGAAACAAACAAGCACTCATTTGGTCCATTCCATCACTCCTATCATAAAGGATGAGCGACCTCAAAACTGAAAAGTTAATTCCCAATTCCTTCTTACAGTAAGGAGCCTATATAAGGCTGGATAAAATTCATCATCAATAGGATGTATTTTTTCTTCGCGACGTTCGATGTTGACCTTCTCAAGAATAGTGACATTAAAATAGTCTCACAAAGTGTCCCTTGCTTGATTCTAACTTTCCTAACCAAGATAGATGTTAAGGTGGAGGAAGGAATCACATTGAGACTTTGTAGGGAGCCTAAACATCGATAATAAGGTCCATAATCGCATTCTCGACCATCTTGATGTAGAGCCCTTTCATTGTCAAGAGTCCCGTCCATAATTGCTAGCTATCCTCTGCTAAAAAGGGGGCAGGCCTAATTAATGAATGATAAAGAGGCTTATAAAATGTGTGCATCATTCATGCTATCAAAGCCCTAGCACGAACAATGCACGGGGGGTTAAGTGTTGAGTGTGGATTTTTCATAAATCCTACAATGCCAAAATTAATACTTGTAGGCTCAACATCCTCCTCTTATGCAAAGGGCGGTCAAATTTTTAAGAATTAAAGATTCTTAAGAAAAACAAAGGGAAAGCCACAAATGAGAAAATTATTACAAAATTCAAAATAAATGACAATACATAGTTTATTACTAGCATTGTCAAAGAAATGGTGGAGCCAAATCAAGAGATGTCCTTAATTGTCATTATTTTCAATTGTATTAAGTTGTATGTCATAGCCTAATATTTATAAATTGAAAAGGGGGGTTAATTATGCTGGGTGATAAGATATCTCTTGTAATCATAAAGTGGAGACCACCACTAATATTTTTTTTTTTAAGGCAATCAAATTCAATCAAAAAAATCAAAGAAAATACATAAAAATAAATTAGCCCCCACTATCCTACCTATAGCCTCACGTGATGTGGTATTAAATAGAAACACCCAAGCCAAGTTATGAAATACTCATGACATTAATCGTGATAATAAAATAGAATTCAATGATTAGTGGCATGGTTCACATTTGTGGTCATAAAGGAATCCAATGTTGTAAATTATAAATGCCTTGAAACTGAACAAAGTTAAAAAGAGGAAGTTACTTAAAGCAATCATCTTTCCCACGTTTCTATATACTGCATCATAGGCAGTTGGACAACTGTTCAGATCTTTCTCTATATTTGGTATAAAGGAGCTTGAAACATAGAAAAAAATAAGGAGAGAAGGCAAAAAAAAAAAAAAAAAAACACACGCACACACACACACATTGTTAAAAGAAAGGTAGAGGAGGACCTCTGCAAATTTACAAAATCAGAGAAGGTGATTCAAGAACTAAATCTGATCTTCTCCATAAGTTTTAATAGTATTTCAATGTAATCCAACAATGGAGTGTAGAAGATTCAAGTCCACTAAAATTTCCAACACTTGGTTTTGGGTCCTCCATGGTTAATTACACGAAGTGGTGTGTCAGAAAGTTCAAGAGGATGTTGTAGAAGAGTGAAGCGAAACCCAAATCTTAGGTTCGATTCAAGTTTTGATTAAAATTATTTAATCATACTATAGCTTGGTTCTTGCTGGAACCACCAAATTTTTGGATCTTGTCGGATTCGGTTCCTGCCAGAACCATGAAATATGTTGATTGTGCCAGATCTCGTATGTTGCAAATTTGTTTTTAATAAAAAAAAGTCAAGTATTGAAGCACTTGAAATATAGATGCATATCAAGAAGGTGGGATAATTAGACTCTGTCTCTCCCCTCCCTCTAGTGTGATTTTGCATGATGGGATTGAAATTGATAAAGCAAAAATTGCTTCAATTCCTAATCTCGCCCCTCCCACTTGTGTGAAAGATATTAGGTCATTTTTAGGGCATGCAAGATTTTATAAGCGATCTATTCAGGATTCTAGTAAAATTACTAAGCCCTTTACCAACCTTTCAGACAAAGATATGCCTTTTCACTTCTTCGAGGAGTGTTTAAAGGCCGTTAATAGGCTAAAGGAAGCCTTGACTTCCACCCCTATCTTACACCCCCTATCTAGGGAGAGCCCTTTGAGCTGATGTATGATGCTTTTGACTATACTGTATGGGTTATCTTAAGACAACGTGTATATAGGAAACCTCATGTTATATATTATTCGATCCATACTCTAAATGAGGCCCAATTGAACTATGCTATGGCTGAAAAAGAGTTTTTGGTAGTTGTGTTTGATTTTAAAAAATTTCAGCCCCACTTGATTTCATCTCATGTGATAGTTCATATTGACCATGCTGCACTAAAGCATATCTTCTCTAAGAAGGATGCAAAACATAAATTACTTAGGTGGATTTTGCTATTACAACAATTTGATTGTGAGATTTGGGATGGAAAGGGTTCTGAGAACATGGTTGCTGACCACTTATCTCAGATCATTGCGCAAAAAAGAGTGAGTCTCCCATATGTGAGTGCTTCCTTGATGAGCAGCTACTTATGGTTCAATATGAGCAACTATATGCTGACATTGTAAACTGCCTCCTGATCAATGAGATGCCCCTAGGTTGGAGTAAGCATGATAAGTTTAGATTCTTTTATCTTGTAAAATTTCTCTATTGGGATGACCCTTACTTGGTCAAATATTGTTCAGATCAGATTTTTAGAAGGTGTATCCATGACAAGGAGATTAGAAGTGTCCTTTCTTTTTATCTTGATCGAGCTTGTGGGGGCCATTTCAGTGTGAAGAAAATAGCTACCCAAGTCCTTCAGTGTATTGGCCTACCTTGTTCAAATATGCCCATTTGTATTGTCAAAGTTGCCTAAAGTGTCAACAGTTTAGGAAAATCAGTAGGAGAGATGTGATGCCCCTTAATCCTATAATTATTGTTAAGATATTTGATGTCTGGGGGATTGATTTTATTGGACCATTTCGTTCTTCTTTTGGGAATGAGTATGTTCTCCTTATTATAGACTATATGTCTAAATGAGCATAGGCTATGCATAGGACAACCGAGACTCGAGTCATTGTTAAGTTTCTAAGGGAAAATCTTTTCCCTACGTATGGCATGCCTAGGGCTATTATTAGTGACCAAGTACTCATTTTGATAGTCGTTCTTTTGATGCATTGTTGAAAAAGTACTCCATCATTCATTGTTTAGCCACCACCTATCATCCCAAACTAATGGGCAAGTAGAGGTTTCTAACAGGCAAATTAAATAGATTTTGGAAAGGACTTAAATAGATTTTGGAAAGGACAATAAGTAGAAACCATAAGGACTAGAAATTTAAGCTCATTAATACTCTCTAGACTTATAGAATGACTTTTAAGAGCCCTTTAGGCATGTCTCCTTTGAGGATTGTCTTTGGAGAATCGTGTCATCTTCTTGCAGAACATGAGCATCAAGCTATGTGGGCTGACTTTAAACCTTGACTTAGAGGCTGCTAGGGTAGAGAGGAAGTTACATTTGAGTGAGTTAGAAGACATCAGAGTTGAGGCCTATGAGAACTCTAAGATGCATAAGGAGAGAGCAAAAGTGTTCCATGATAGGCATATTCACAGCAAAGAGTTCTTTTCAGGTCAGAGGGTGTTACTTTATTACTCCAAACTATACCTTTTTCCAAGTCTGTTGAGATTTCGTTGAAATGGTCCTTTCATTGTCTCTTATATTTTTCTACATGGGGCTATAGAGATACAGGACCTCACGAGTGGTACACATTTTAAGGTGAATGGACAAAGTTTGAAACCATTTTTGGAGCTATCTGCAGAGGAGAGAGAAGTAGAGTGTCTAATGCTTAGCAAACCACAATAGAAAGACTGAAGATGTGAAGATGAGCATGGATGCCTCTAGCTTTCAACCTGGTACTATTGTTCTTTTGTATTATATATATATTCTTTTCTTTTCTTTTCTTTGTTTTTGAGTTTTTGCCTTTTATTTTTGTACTTCTACATGTAATAGAGACATTGCATTGTTTAAGTATGGGGGTGAGACCTTCGTAAAATTTTTTTAAAAAAAATTACTTTCTTTTTCTTTCACCTCTTTTGTTATATTTGGTTTTAGGGAATATATACTATTTTGACTAGTTTGACCCCTTATAGCTTAATATTAGCCTGTGTATAGGTAGAATGTACATGATAAAAATGTAATCCTAGTGTGATATTTTGTACCCCAACTCTAACCTCATTATTCCATTATTACTATGAATCCAATCCTTGCTTTCCAAGTCACTATTATCCCATGGTGTTAGGCTTCTATAGTTAACTCTCCCACTTGTCTGTGTACAGTTGTTTTTAGTCTTTGGTTTTAATTTGCATTCAAAGGAAAAAAAAAGAAAAAAAAAAGACAAATTAGGAAAAACAAGAGTAATAAAGTTGGGAATGACAAATATCCCTTTGAGGCATGCGCTACTAGGTGCTACCCTTTGAGATAATACTGGTACTAAAAAAGCTTGTTTCTCATGGCAATAAGTCAATAAAATACGTTTATGTCTTATTAGGTGGGAATGAGTTAAACTCGGACTAGCCCAGTCCCGTGGTTGATAGTACACTTACACACCATGCACTAGGATAGATATATTGTTATGTTGGCTTGTGGGGCGAAAAGTTGGAGCATAGATGTCATCTATAAGGACTTAGAGTTTTGGAGTGTATACCTTGTTCATATACAGGCTAATATCTTGGTTTTAAGGGTGATATATCTGGTCGGGATGTTTATATTGTTTTCCCGTGTACATTTATATAAAAATTGAAAAAAAACTAAAAAGATTTTATTATTACTATTTGTTCTGTCTTTTTCTTTCTCCTTTCTCTTTTTTCTTCTTCTTCTTCTTTTTTCCCTTTAAGGACTTTATGGGTAAATCTTCTACAAATCCTCATGAAATTTACTCGTCCACTAGGGGAAACATAGGGGTTTTAAAGGCTTGTTGCATACGCTAAATGTAACCGTGATTTCTACGAAAGTGAGTTATGAATTTTATTTTTATTTTCCTTTTTTTAGGAATTTTAGTTTTATTTTGCTCAAGAACGAGAAAAATTTAGCTGTTGGGGTATTTTGTTGAGCTTGAAATTAATAAATTTTTATACCCTACTTAACCTAATTTTTGGCTCATAATTATTGGTGTTCTAGGATTTTTATTCAATTTTTATTTCATTTGGCAGAAAATAAAAAAGAGCTAAAAGACGTAAACTAAGTTAGCATGGGATGCAACTACCCCAATTCTCCACTCAGCCCAGCCCATATCAAGCCTTCCACTCATCCTCACATGCCACTCACATGACTAGCCCACCCACTCCCCAATTTATTTTCTCTCTCCTCCTCCACTCCACTGGCTCCCTCCTGACCCGGTCATCTTCATCAGCAAACTCATCGGCATCAACCCCTTCATCTTCTCTATCTTCTTTGCATCCGTGATTTTGACCCCTTCCTTTAGGGATTACACCTGCGTCATCTCCATCCCAGGCACATCATCATCATCATCTGTAATCAACAACCATAACAACCTAGTATCCTAAACGTTGAGTTCAAGAACCAACTAACCCAAAAGCTTGAAGCGTGGATGCTGCAAAGGCCCGCCTTACCTTGCATAATAAATCAATGTGGGGGCTTGCTGAGATTCAAACCTGAGACCTCTCACTCATAAAGGCTCTGATATCATGTTCAAGAACCATCTCAATCAAAAGCTTAATATTCGAGAACCAACTCAACCAAAAGCTTAAGCTGATGGTTGAAGGCTCAGGAATAGGTTTATACTCTAACACGCCCCCTAACACAAATGCCCTTTGGGCTTGAAGCATGGATGCTGCAAAGGCCTGCCTTACCTTGCACAATAAATCAATATAGGGGCTTGCTGAGATTCGACCCTGACACCTCTCACTCAGAAGGCCTGATACCAGCTTTTAGTTGAGATGGGTCTTGAACACGTTGATTTGGATAGCGAAGGATCAGGAATAAATTCGAATTTAGGGGTTTTTAGAAGTCGGATTAAACTGGAAATTTTTTGTATGAATAAAGAGCTTGGGAAGCTTGAGATCATCAATTTTTGGGGGGTGAAAACCTTTTGGTTGAGATGGTTCTTGAACACGTTGATTTGGTAGCGAAGGATCAGGAATACATCCGAACTTATGGGTTTTTAGAAGTCGAATTAAACTGGAAATTTTTTGTATAAATAGAGAGCTTGGGAAGCTTGAGATCATCAATTTTTGGGGGTGGCTAGCAGTTAGTTGAGTCTAGTTCTTTCGATCTGTAGCTTTTTTCCTTCCCCTGTTTCAGATTTTTAGAGTTCTAGGCTCTCCTTTATTATTGATTCAAGAGCTAGGGAAGCCATTGTTGAGCTTAGAGCTACTTGACTACCAATTCCTTGCTCTTTGTCTTGTAATCTTGCTGAGAATTTGAATACTGAGTTGAATTAAGGTGCAAATTTTGACACAATTTTTAGTTGTTTAAGTGCTCTGTTTTCTTCATTTTCAACTCTACTACTGCACTTACGTAGCTTTGGTATTGTTTTTCTTGTGTAATTAATTAGTTTAGTTTTATTTTTTCTTTGTTTTCCTTTCAGACGTTCCCAGTTTCCCTTTTCCCCTTGCTTTCATTTTTATTTTATTTTTATTTCTTTTTTTTGGGGCTTTTCTCTAACTCACTGTAGCGTTTGCCATATGGGTCATGGTCTGAATACTTTCCTTTTGATGTCATCTCATTTATTGCCAATAGTGATGTTTTATTTATGCTTTTGGCCCTCATACAGCAGGTTGCTTTCATTCTTGTTATCACATGCTAGCTTTGGTTTGTTTTGTCCTTAGTAATCTATTGAACTTAGTTTGGCTAATTGTCTGCCTCTCATCCATTAGGTGTCATTCATTTCATTAATTGATTTCCTTATTTTTGTTCATTTATTTTGTTTTGTTTGTCTAATTTTAGCTAAGTAGTTTCGGCATCATTTTGGTGAATCTTATGTAGTAGCTCAATTACTATTAATAGACAAGCAAATAAAGTGTGAAAATTCAATACTATCATTCTCAGGGAAACGACCCGCATTCGCTGGATTATACTATAAGTTGACACCGTGTGCGTGCTACTATTTTTTATACCAACAATACACATCTTGAATGAGGAGGGATGAATAATTGAATGGATAGCAATAAATAAAGCTTGAGATAGATAATATTGGTAGGTGGTCCTTGAGATTAGAGAGGGTGATGTGGGAAAGTAGGAAAATAGGGGGGATATCCAATAGGGGATTTTATGAATTTTAAAATTTAAAATCAAATTAACTTGTAACTGTTTGAATTATTTTGGTGGAATTAATGAGAAGCTTGGATTGAAGGAGGGAGTCGTTCTTAGTCCCCCATTCATTTTTACACTTTTAATGTAAAGAATAATTAATGACTATACTCAATAAGAAAATATTAGCAATACATTATTGTGAAGAAAAGTATTGGTGAATTTAACTAACAACAATAAACTTTATATCTTCATAATCATATTATAAAAAATAATAATATATGTGGTTG
>JAKOGI010002088.1:55000-75000 GCA_029747015.1 Carnegiea gigantea
GAGGCTATCCTTGAAGGACAAGGCCAAGTCTTGGCTTTTGAACTCGAATGCCAATTCGTTCACTACTTGGGATGGCCTCTCCAAAGCATGCCTGTGCAAGTATTTCCCTCCCGGAAAGACTGCCAAACTCCAAAATGATATCACCTCCTTCTCTCAAATGGAGGGTGAGTCTCTCTATGAATGATAGGAATGTTTTAAAAAGCTCTAACGGGAGTGCCCTTATCATGACATCCCGGATTGGTTGTTGGTGCAAACATTCTATAACAGTCTTCAACAACCGATGAAGATTTCAATCGATGCAGTTACCAGAGGTGCTCTATGGCTAAACCCATCAATGAAGCCAAGCAACTACTTGAAGACATGGCATCCAATAGCTACCATAGGGCAAGTGAAAGGGGACTCCCCAAATGAGGAGAAAGGCATGAGGTTGTTGCCTTTACTATGCTTACAAGCAAGGTTGATGCACTTTTTCAAAAGGTAGATCAACTTCAACTAACTCTTTCTCATTGTGGTATCCCTAGTGGATCAATTGGACAAACTTGCGTTTGTGAGATGCATGGAATTCAAGGGCATAGTGGGAATGAGTGTCATCTTAGCCACCTTTTTTAAGATGTCACTATTGAACAAGCTAATGCCCTCCAAAACTTCAATAATAGACCACAAAATGACCCCTACTCCAACACCTTTAATCCGGGTTGGGGACAACACCCCAACTTGTTCTACAAAAATCCAAATCTCCCTCCATATCACCCCTCATGAAATCATCCTAACCCTCCTGGTTTTCAATACCGCACCCCTCAATTTCAACCTCTACCCCTACCTCAAAAGTCCAATTTGAAGAGCATGATGGAGAGGTTCATTCAAACTCAAAGCAAGACAAATGAGGCTTTTGGTGATTCCGTGAGCCAACTCAATGCCAAGTTTCAGAGCATGTCCACACACCAAAACGTAATGGAGACTCAATTGGCCCAAATTGCTCGATAAGTGAGCTACTTATCTCGACCTCCCAAGCACCTTCCGGGCCAATCGGAGTCCAATCCCAAGGAGCATATGAATGCCATCACCTTAAGGAGTGGGAAGCAACTTAAAGAACAACAAGGATCTCAATGGGGGTTGGATGAAGGGTTGGTCAAAGATAAGGGTGAGGAAATGTTGGAAGAAAAGGATAAATCGATCCCGAAAAGTGGAGAGCAAGACAAGCATGAGGAGAACATAAAGCCTAGGCCGGTTAAGCCCTGCCAACCACTGGTTCCTTTCCCTCAAAGACTTGCCAAGGCCAAACGTGAGGCCAAATTTGGGAAATTTCTTAAGGTGCTCAAGAAATTGCAAATCAATATCCCATTCTCGGATGCCTTCTCTGAGATGCCCTCTTATGCCAAGTTCCTGAAAGAAATTCTCTCCAACAAAAGGAGATTTCAAGAAAATGCCATGGTTTCCCTCACAGAGTAGTGTAGCACAATCCTCCAAAACAAGTTGCCTCCTAAGCTCAAAGACCTAAGGAGTTTCTTCATTCCTTCTGTAGTGGGGGATATCACCATTAGTCGGGCACTATGTGACCTTGGAGCGAGCGTGAGCCTTATGCCTCACTCAATTTGCAAGAAGCTCTTTGAAACCCACCACAATTTCGTTCAACTTACGGACCGATCGGCGAAATATCCCACTAGGATCCTTGAAGACATGGCTTTGCAAGTAGGGAAATTCTTCATCCCTTGTGACTTTGTGGTCATGGAGATGGAAGAGGATGCTCAAATCCCCATCATTTTGGGATGGCCATTCCTTACCATGGCCGGGGCTATGATTGATGTCAAAAATGAGAAACTCTCCCTTCAAGTTGGAGATGAAAAACTTGAGTTCAGTCTCGCTCAAGCTATAGCTGCCCCAACCTTGGAGGACTCTTGTTACCAGGTTGACACCCTTGAGAAGGTAATGTAGGAAGAGATGGTGACTCCTAGAACTCTTGAGGACTTGCTAGAGGCTTGCTTGGTTGGTGCTTCAAAGGATGCAATAACTGCACCATCAAATGAGGAAATGGAGTTCTATTCAAAGCTTTTAAACTCAGCTCCTTTGTTTCTCCCAAGCAATCGAAAAAGGGAAGTTTCTAGTATGGAGGTCCGAGCTCTAAAGGATAACAAAGGAGGTATTCCCGAGTTGGAATTGAAGCCCTTGGCCCCACATTTGAGGTACGAATATCTTGGCCCTAATCATACATTTCCCGTTATCATTAGTACTAAGCTAGATAGCCCCCAAGTTAAGAAATTGTTGAATGTGCTGTGTGAGCATAGAGGGGTCATTAGCTATAGCATTGATGATATTACCGAAATTAGTCCAACCTTATATATGCATAGAATACATCTTGATGAGGGTCATAAGCCTTCTGGACAACCTTAAAAATGGTTAAACCCCAACATGTAAGATGTTGTTAAGAAAGAGGTTGTCAAACTACTCGACGCTGGGATCATCTACCTATCTCGGATAGTGAGTGCGTTAGCCCGGAACAAGTAGTTTCGAAGAAAGGGGGTATGACCATTGTCGAGACTGAGAGAGGTGAGTTGATTTCCACTAGAACGGTGACCGGGTGGCGGGTGTGTGTTGATTATAGGAAACTCAACAATGCTACCCGGAAAGACCATTTCGCCCTCCCCTTCATTGATCTAATGTTGGAAAGGCTTGTATGGCATTCCTTCTTTTGTTACTTAGATGTGTATTGGGGTTTCTTTTAAATCCCTATACATCTGAGCGATCAAGAGAAGACGACATTCACATGCCCTTATGGTACCTTCATATACCGGAGGATGCCTTTTGGTTCGTGCAATGCCACCGCTACTTTCAACGGTGTATGCTTGCCATTTTCGTTGAGTATGTGGAAAACATTATGGAGGTCTTTATGGATGACTTCTCGGTCTATGGAGCTACCTTTGATATGTGTTTGAAAAACTTGGTTAAGGTGCTCCGTAGATGTGAGGAAGTCAACTTAGTTTTGAATTGGGAGAAATGCCACTTTATGGTCCAAGAGGGGGTTGTTCTTGGGCTTGTCATGTCTAATAGGGGTATTAAGGTGGATAGAGCTAGGATGGAGGTAATTGAGCGGTTGCCACCCCCCACCAATATTAAAGAGGTGAAGAGTTTCCTTAGTCATGTAGGATTTTACTGTCGCTTTATCAAGGATTTCTCCAAGATTGCAAAATCTCTCACCCAACTCTTAGCCAAAGATACCCCTTTTGTGTTTACTAATGCGTTCTTGAAGCTTTTAATAGGATCAAGGAGGCTTTGATATTGGCTCCCACAATCCTACCACCCGATTGGAGTCTACCGTTTGAGTTAATGTATGACGCTAGTCACTTCGATGTGGGTGCGGTCTTGGGTTAACGAAGAGACAACAAGTCATTCTTGATATACTATGCAAGCAAGACCCTTGATAAGCTCAAGCAAACTACTCCACCACGGGGAAGGAAATGTTGGTGGTAGTGCTTACTGTTAAGAAGTTCTGGCAATATCTTTTGGGGTTCAAGGTGATAGTTTACACCAATCAATCACCTAATGGAGGAGAAAGATGCGAAGCCAAGATTAATTAGCTGGATCCTTCTCCTCCAATAGTTCACACTTGAGATTCGAGATGAAAAGGGCACTGAAAATGTGGTAGCGGATCACCTCTCCCGGCTATTGATCGATCAAAGGGATGATGGAAAGTGTGGTTTGCCCATCGATGATTCATTCCCGGATGAGCATTTGCTTGCCTTAGCTACATTGGATGCTCCTTGGTTCACGGATGTGGTTAACTACTTGGTGTGTTGCAATCTACCCCCTGATGTCAACTCCAACCAAAAAAAGAGGCTTTTCTCCCAAGTCAAGTCCTTCTTTTGCGAAGACCCATGCCTATATGAGACCTTGTGGAGATGGGATTATAAGGCGATGCGTACTCGAAGAAGAGATATAATCCATCATCTCGCATTACCATGATTTCCCTTATGGAAGCCACGCAAGTGTTGATAAAACCGCCGCCAAGATCCTTTAAGTCGGTTTCTTTTGGCCAACCCTTTCCAAGGGTTTCAATACATACATTCGAGCTTGCGATAAGTGCCAAAGAACCGAAAATTTGACAAGGTGAAATGAGATGCCCCTCAACTATATCCTTTAGGTGCAAGTTTTTGATGTATGGGGCGTCGATTTCATAGGGCCTTTCGCCTCTTCAAGAGAGAACAAATACATCTTGGTAGCGGTTGATTACGTTTCCAAATGGGTAGAGGTGATCGTAAGCCCCACGAATGATGCACGAGTGGGCACCAAGTTCTTCAAAAGGGTGATTTCCCTAGGTTCGGTGTTCCAAGGGTTTTAATTAGTGATAGGGGGACTCACTTCATTGAACGAAAATTCGAGGTCATGCTTACCAAATATGGGGTGCATCATAAGAAAGGATTGGGGTATCACCCCCAAACAAGTGGCCAAGCAGAGATCTCAAATAAAGAAACCAAAGTCATTTGGAAAAGACAGTTACTCGTTCAAGAAAAGATTGCTTGGATAGGCTTCAGGATACACTTTGGGCCTACCATACTGCTTTCAAGACTGCCATTGGCACAACACCATTTTGACTTGTCTATGGTAAACCTTGTCATTTGCCCGTTGAATTAGAGCATAGAGCTTATTGGGCTATTAAGTAAGTAAATTTTGACCTTAAGGCCTCGGGAGAGAGAAGGTTATTGTAATTAAATGAACTTGAGGAGTTGATTAGATGCTTATGAAAGTTTAAAAATTTACAAAGAGAAAATGAAAAGTGGCATGGCAAGTGCATCTTATAGAGGGAATTCAAGGAGGGTGACTTGGTCTTACTATTCAACTCACGTCTCAAGCTATTTCCGGGGAAATTCCGCTTTAGGTGGTGACGGCCTTTCAAAGTTATCAAGGTTTTCCTTATGGGGCGGTGGAGGTATGTAGCGAGACTTCTGGATCATTTAAGATAAATGGTCAACGACTCAGACACTACATCACCGATGACCCTATTGAGGTGAAGGTAATTGTTTATACCTTCCCCAATTTCTCCTCCAATTGAAAGGCACCCCACAAGTCAGGCTCGGGACCTAAAACAAGTACTTCTTAGGAGGGAACCCAAGCTTTACTAGTTATAAAAACAAAAAAAGGTCAAAAACAAAAAATTTCTGAGTGCACATTGCCCGGCCGACAACCAGACCGTTGCCTGTACGACGGCCATCGCTTGGCTGCAGAATTTTGGGCCCCAAGTTCCAGGGGGTGGCGATGGTTGCGCCTCCGATTTCCTTTTCTATTCTCCTTCCTTTCCCTCTTCCTTTCTTCTTCTTCTTCTCCCCCCTCCGTCGCCACTTTCTCTCTCTACGACCTCCTCGGTCGCCACCTCGCCACCATTTTCACCCTTTTTTACTCCAAATTCACCTTTTTTCCCATCTAATCCTGTACTCTTTTCATCTCTTCCTCCATAATCTTCCATCAATTCACCCTCTTTCTCCCTCATTCACCCTATTCCTTCACACCCAAACCCTAAGCCCCAATTTTCTCTTTCTAAAAAACCGGCCACTTGAAGGTGTTTTGCGGTCACTACATTGTCGGATTTTGCTTCCCCACACTATAAGCTTCCATTTGCATACCACATTGTTCTTCTACCTCACCACTTTCTCTCTACAAATTTCACCACTTTGGGGGCTTGAGGAGAGAGAAAGCCTCATCGTTGGGGACGCATCTTTACACTTTAGTTCTCTAATTACTAGTGGGAACCTAGATTTCACACCTTTTTGTGTGGTTTTTGGGTTATTCAAGAGTTAGCATCAATTTGAGGTTCGAAACTTGTGAAGTTAGCTTGAAACATAGGAAAGAAGACCACTGTGTCTGGGCCTTCACCTTCAGGAGCACCAAAGCGTGACAAAACGGGAGCAGCTTCCTCCACCACCGCTAATGCACCTCCGAGCCGGGCCAAACGGCTCGAGGTAATCGCCCTCCTCTTCCTCATGTGCTTAATAAATATGAAATGCATTTTAGCAATCGAGAACACATTGCTTGTTTTGATTCAGTTGCTAGTAGATGAATTATCGAACTTAAGTATATGGATGTTGATATGTTAAGGAGTCTTGGGTTATGGAATAACTTGCATGAGTTGCTTGAGGTTGCGGGGTGGGTGGAGTTCATGACTTTAGATAAGCCCATGTATGAGCGCCTTTGTTGGGAGTTTTTAAGCTCCCTTGAGGTGGATTAGACTATTCCCTATCAAAATCGGCCCATACACATCCAATTTTGGTTTTTTAATTGATTGTTTGAGGCCAACCTTACAGAATTCAACCGCCAATTACATCTTTATCATGGTAGGGATTGGACTGTTGGTTATGAGAACTTTAATGTTTAAGAATTTTGGTGTGAAGGAACTTGTGATCAACGTGCTGAGGTAGTTGACAATCATAGGAGTCGTATGGCGTATAGCGCCAATGGCTCTAAAGCCACCTCAATTTGCAACCCCACCCTACGGTACCTTCATAGGCTCATTGTTAACACCATTTTCACTGGGCATGAGAGCCAAAGTCGAGCCCACTTTAGTGAGGTGTTCCTTCTTTGGTGCATCCTCAAGATGAGCGTTTTGATAGGGGAGCTTTTATTCTCCACCAATTAGTCTCCCAAGCCTCCCTACCCAATTTACCCATTGCTTATGGTGGACTCATCACCGCCATTGCTATGCATGGGGGTTGGAAGCCCAGGTTAGGCAATTGAACCCTTTGCTTCCGGGGGGGACGCTCAAGTTGGCCTTGTATATTCAGATCGAGATGTTTAACATGGAGGGTGGTTGTGTCTTCTATAACTATTATGGTCGATCTCTTTTTGCACTACCTGACCCCACTCAAACCACATGTATCGACCCTTCTAATTGGGTCTATGATGATGATATTGAGGCGAAATCTGATAAGGAGTGAACCTAACCCCAAGATGGGAATGTTGGTGTGAGTGATCATGGTGTGCGAATGGAGGACGTAGCCAAGGGTTCCGAGACGAGACCCCCCAAGGAGGAGATGCTTGAACCCTGATGACTAGGAGCCGCACTAAAGCGAGGTCCTCGGGCTTTAATAAAGCCCATTTCTACCAATACATGGATGGCTACTTCTCCTGCCTCAACCTGAGGCTTGGTGTCATTAATGAGCAGCAACAGCAGGCCACTCAAGATTAGAGCGAGATGCTTCGGCGATAGATGGAGTTCGATCGTCGGCAACGCAATTTGAAGCACCATGTTTATTATACATATGAGCATCATGGATGGCCCTACCATCCACCCGAGTGGAGGCCTAGCGGCCCCCCCGGCCCTTATTGATGGACTGTGAGTTTCTCCCCCTCCCTTTTCCTATTGCTCTCTTTCGTTGCTTATTCAGTGGGGACAATAAATACCTCTATCATGGGGAGGTGAGCTAGCACAAGTATTAGGGGAGTCATGTGGCGGGAGTTGTTGATTTTGTCTTTAGGGATGTCGATTGAGGAATTGTGGTTAGTCGGCTTGGCCTAAGTGATGGGTGTTGGGAATGATAGGTGTGCATATTTGTACAAGTTAATCCATTAGGTAGGTAATCCACGTAGGCACATTCTAGGAATCATTGCACGTATAGGCCTTGCATGATTAGGAGTATGTTAGTTTACAGCATATAGATTTCTCCATTGCATTGCATATATATGTCTGTTTTCTTTCACGATCTTGAGGAACAACGTCGAAAAAAGGACTGTTGGAATTGCAAAGTACATCTCTCTTCCCTACTCTTTTGAAAAAAAATTGAAAAAAAATTGAAAAAAAGAAAATAAATTTGAAAAAAAAAGAGGTTGATAAAATGAAAAAAGGTTGGAAAAAAAACTCCCTTCTATGATGAGAATTCATGGTGTGATTGTTGATTGATTAGCTTGGTGGCACATTTGGGTTATGATTTTTGTATTGGTTGGTGAAGCATGATAGTATGAAGCTCCTTGGATGATTTCTTTGCCTTGTGTGCATGCATTTGCTTTTGAGTATCTCGTCATGTCTTGGAGCGTCTTTGCTAGTGGTTGTTTCATTTGGTAGAAAGTGCCACCGAGGATGTTAAACCCGTGAGATTAGAGCCTAAATTTGACCACTCATCTTTAGTGGCTTTTTCTTTCCTTCTTGTGTGGCTCATCTGTGATTGCAATGTGAGAACTTGGCTAAGTCCTCTCTGAGGCCGCACCTTAGCAATACACACCATTTTGAAATGATTGAGGCATTTTTTGATCATTAAACTACAAGCCTAAAAAGCCACCTAAGTGATGATTGAAACTCCTTTGTTAACCCATTTTGAACCTTTCTTGTTCTTTGTTATCTCCATATTTGTTTCACCATGGCCCAAATATAGCCTCCACCCTTTTGCTATAACAGACTAGTGGGGCGACAATCTTTACAATGATGGGAGTAATCCGGGGAGTTGATGTATTTGTAGGGGTGTGCTTTGTGGCGATTTGTGACTGGAAAAAAAGGGGAAAGAAGGGCAGCCGTGTTATTTTTTACGTGCCTAGCATTAAACTCTTCGTTTTATGCTTGCTTTAAAAAAAAAACACCTTTGAAAAAAAGTGAAAAAAAAAAAACGAGCAAGCCTCTTTAGTGAGCAAAAAGAAAGAAGGAAATGAAGTGTTTTCAAAGTTGATGCCTAGCACATTGTCCCTTTCATGAAAATCAATTAGGTTACTTTCTCAAGTGCTGCAAAATAAGGGGTTGTTATTAGAGCTTTCAACTTCGGTGTGAAGTGTGGTTGTGTTCCTATTTTCCTGTCATGGGGAGTGTTCTCGCCCCCTAGCCTTGTGGCTATTTAGCTCCACTATTCCCCAAAGTTTTTCCCTCATTCTCACCCTTACCCAAGATCTCGTTACAACCCTTCAAAGCCCTCTTGATCGATTTTGCGTGCGTTTTATAGTTTTTGCGTGATCGACTTAAGTATCGAGAATGCCCATGTATGCCTTGGAGAGGAGAGTTTCACTTAACCAAAAGTAAGGTTCTCCCCGGGTCACCTTTACCCCCCACTAGCTAGCTACCTTCATGCTTACTTTGAGTGTCTCACTTGGCCTTGGTACGCGCTTTTAGGCGATGTGATTCCTAAGGGGTTTCAAGTCCATCTTGCCTTCACCACATCTTTGTCATTTCTCGATTTGTGCAACTTTGTTTGATCGGTTAGCTTTTATCACCGTTACCTGAGAGGGGTGTTTGAGATCTTGACTCTTCCCATCCTTTTAATTTCCAGTTAAGCTTGCTTGAGGAAAGGCAAGAGCTAAGCATGGGGGAGCTGATAAGCCTCAATTTTGACTAATCACCTATCCCCTTTTTGGTTCTTTTCTCCTTTAATTTGGAGGGATTTGAACAAGTTTTATTTCCTCTAACGTCATTGCCTTGTTTAATCCCCTTTTTGACTTTTGTGCATGTATTTTTCTAGTTATTTAACAAAGAAGGGCAGCTAGTACATGGAAAAAGGCAATGGCAAGAGTAGAGATTTTGAGCAAGAGATTCCTTCATTTGGTCAACATTTTTCTCCGCTACAACAATTCAATCGACATTTTTTGACATTTAAACAATTCAGTTAATGTTTTTCGTCAGTAAAATAATTTCAACAGTTTAGATCGAAACTTGATTATCTCTAATATGAATTTTAAGTTCAAAGTTCATTCATTTGGTCAACAGTTACTTAACTACGATCATTTAGTTAATTTTTTTTGCCATTTAAGCAATTAAGTTGGCGTTTTCCTCTTTTTCATGGAAAATAATTTATCTTGTATCAAATAACGGAAAATGTGACATGAAAATTATTTTTCCTAGGAAAACCATTTTCTACAGAAAATGATTTTCCGAAATCCCATTTCCTTCCAACCAAACACTGCCTAAATAAAAAATAATTGTGTAGATAGTTGATAGTTGCCTAATTATGAGATAACTATTCAAGTTTCAGATATCTCTTATAGTTTAGTTGTTAACATATAACTATTTGACACACCAATTGAAAAATATATATCCGATAAATTTAATCTTGACTAAATTAATTAATTCAATTTGGCAAGACAATTTATGGATAATTTATCAACTACAAAATCAACAAAATGCATAACACACAAATTTCTTAATGCAAAAAGCTAATTTTATTAGTTTTTCAAAATTACTATATAAAACTCTAAGCACTTTTTTAAACAGTAGTCAAAAAATTAGTTTGCCAAATACTAATATTTTCCCACTAAGTATTTTAATTTGGTCAAAATGTCAAAAGTTATTCCAAATGTTATGATCTTTTTTTCGGGTCTTGGATCCTCCATTATAATGGCATCAACTACTATTAGAGAAATAAGCTTTGGGGCTCTCATATAACAAATTCTTTTCATTTATAAAATTCAAATATTAGATGTTAATTAAGGAAATAGGCGTCAAATCACTTGACCAACACTGTATTGGCTTCCAAATGTTAAGATATAATCAAAGCTAATATTAATAAAGAGTACACCCCCACCCCCCATTTTACTTTCAAATTATACAACTTCTATTTCGAATTACTTAAAAACAGCAAAGGAAATTGCTCAAAATTTATATAGGTTTGAATTCATCCTCTCCAGCCTAATCAAAATCCTAATCATATTCAGTTGTTATGTTATACAACTGATTGTACAAAAACGGTTGTACAAATGAATTTCTGCTCACTAAAAATATTATATATCTCACTAAATTCAAGTTTCGCCTAGTAAAAATATTACATAGCTCACTAAAATGTTTTAGTGAGTTGAGATATTTTTTAATAAACTAATATATACTTTTAGTGAGCAAACAGACCCAAGCTAGCGCATCTTATATACAAGGGGTTCACTTAGTAGAAATACTGTATAGGTTACTAAAATGTGTTATTGTACAAAAAACTATGCGATTGTACATCTGAAATCCACTAAATTAGAAATCCACTAAATTACATTCTATTTATCTATACTATTTTTTTAGTAAGCTACGATGTTTATTTAGTAAGTTGTAATAGTTCTTTGGAGAGTTGTGAAATATATTTGGTGATCAATGAGTAGTACTGATTGTTCATAATAACAGAAGACTGAGCAAACATAAAATACGCAATTCTAGTGAGCACATAAACATTCTTATTATTGATTTCTTAGTGAGCTACATGTGATTTTTTGTGAGTTATGGTATATGCTTAGTGAATAATATTTTATATTTACCTTGTAATATGTTGTGATATGTCTTTTAGTTAACTAAAATATAAAATTCCTTAAATGCACATGAATGACATACTTGAAAAATTTCAATCAATTGTATTTTTTCTTTTAATAAGCTATGATATTTATTTAATGAGTTGTGGTAGATATTTAGTGAGTTATAAAATATATTCAGCAATCAATAAGATTCCGTGAGCAATACTTACTATTCTTATTCAAAATAAGTGATCAAACGACATAATGCACAATTACACATTCTTGTTCATATTTTGAGGTTTGATATTTTCTTTGTGAGCTGCAATATAACTTCTGGTGAGGTGTGGTATACATTTAGTCGTCTTCTAATTTGTTATGATATATGTTTTGATATACTCAAATATAGATTCTTTAAATGTAGAACAATACATACTTGAATACTTTCAATCATTTGTGCTCTAACATTTTAGTGAGTTATATATTATATTTTTTAGTGAGATTTAATATACGCTTAGTGAGCAAATACTTGAAAATTTTACATTTCATTGATTTGTACTATGTATGTCTTTCAGTGAGTCATGACATATATTTCATGAAATATGATATATGTTAGTGAACTGTTATGAAATATGACAAAGAAGGTAGAAGAAGTTATGAAAATTAAGGCAGAATGAATGAAAAAAATTGAAAATAAGACAAAAAGAGGAGGAAAGTCCAAAAATGAAATTTAGAATTTGTTTGTAGTTAGTATCAAACACTTGATCGAAGGGGAGTCTCATGTAAAAAAAAAGAAAAAAAGAAAGAGAATGATAACTAAAAAAAAAGCAGATCATCTAACAAAGTCTATATCATACTCCTAAAAGTACATACTCTTATAGACTACATAAACGCCATATATTAAAGGGGAAAAAAAAAGCTCCAAATTTGTTAATGGTGAGATTTGATCTCAAATAGGAGTCTTTGATTTTAACACAAGGAAACACTTTTAGGAAAATAATTCAAACTAACGAAATAATTTGAAAATAAAAAACCAAAAATGTTACGATCCAAACCTAGTATCACAAGTTGATAATTTGCTCAAACTTAAAATTCATATAGTACTAACAAACTCACTTGAAATTTGATCTGTGATACTAGACACTGCATATATAATGTAAAGGGTAGTGATATATATCTTACTGCAAGACACTCTTAAGTATCTTGCCTTATCATAAATAAACATGTCTTATGATTTAAAACCACAAAGTTTTCAATGATTATACTTAATTATGAATTGCTAAACTTAAATATTTATCAGTTACGCCGACAAAGTATTAAATGATACCCTAATCGCATTAACCCTATCTACGAGTATCTATGATACGCGTATTTTAAAAATGTTATAAATTATGGATAAAAAGATAATTTTATATAATTTATAAGTTGTAATATGTTTCTACTATTTGATCCTACCAAATTTTTCAAGTTGAAAACATAATAATATAATTTTTAAGTCAAAACAACATACTTATAATGTGTCTTATCACAAGACATTTATCATTTTGTACAATGCAAAACCTCCACGAACCAGGTTGGTGCTGATTTCTTGATTCATAATTTCATATGCAATGAAAAGATATTAAAAGTAGAGTTGAGAAAAGTTGACCCGATACAATTACCGACCCGAAATCGACACAAAATTAAGTGGGTTTGGGTACAAATTTTCGACCCGTTTAATTAAATGGGTTCACACGTTCAACCCATTTAATTAAATGGGTTAAGTTCAGGGCGAAATTCTTGACACAAAAAAGTACCTATTTAACCCTTTTAATTAAGTGACTTAAATACGTCAACTCATTTTTTCATTTTTTATTTATTCACTTACTTTTATTAGATAATTAGAATATAAAAATGTTTAGAAATTGTGAATTATGATGAATTTGGAAAATTTCAAAGAGTAATTATTTAATATAATATGTAAACTTAATTCTTAACACTGCATATCAGTTGAAAATATTAAATGCGTCAATAGTTAATTAAGCGACTGAATTTGATCTGTTTATCTTAAACGGGTTAAGCGGGTCAATCCGCTTAAAAATTAAATGGGTACAGGTCAAGATTTTTCAACCCGTTTAATAGACGGGTTAGGTTCAGATTGAGGAATTCTCAATCTGTTTAAGTTCGATACGAATATAAATTTAATCCGATACGATCTATTATCCAACTCTAATTAAAACCAGCCGTACCGAGCCCATTCCCAGCATGCGCACATCACACGCATCCGCACGTACACATAATATGTCCAACCGGATGAGCGTAATAATTTACGGAGATACTAGTCCAAACTGGGAGCTATTATTTTCTGGTCTGCAGTTTTTCCTGTTTTGGGTTTTAAATTATCATTTTTTTTTTCTGGGTGAGATTTGGTTGCAATTTACGCCAGCCTATTCCGATTGAGTTTTAAAATTTGACCCAATAAAGGCTGCTAAAACTCATGGACAAACCTTGCTCGCCCGCGCGTACGCAGAGTACCCCAGTCAGCTGCAGCACATTTTTCTATTTCTATAAATATGATGGCCCTCAAGCCAGTCAAATCACAGAAACTGGGTCTCTCCCTCTTCCTCTCCCTCTCCCTCTCCCTCCGCCCCTCTCACCTAGGCAGAGGGAACAAGGTGGACACCGTTTTGCTCTTCGTAAGTTTCATCTCTGCTAACTGGTTCCTACCCCCTCTAGTTTGCTGATGATTGGAATCATATCATGTCTTCTTCTTCACTTGTTAATATAAACAACGTCACTAATTCATTGTCTTTGTTGCTTGAGCGATGTTCGATTCTTTTCTTCAGTACCCTTATGCTTTTCTTCCTTAAATTAACTTGGCCTCTTTTTGAAACATCTTTCTTTTCATTTGGACATCTGTATGACTTTTTGGATAATTAACCCTTTTCAACAATCTTAAAAGTCGATATCTTTTGGGTATGTACTCAGTTTTTCAGCCACTTTTCTTGACAATGTGGGGGTTGGATCATTGAGTTGTCCAATTTAAGAACTGACCCAGTTTTGTTCTCCTAAGGTTCTAATCTGGGCATCGCATAGATTGTCAAAAGTATCAATTTTTTGGGGATATTTTGATCAACAGTTATGTTGAAAAAGATCTACAATATTGCACCTAAAGTTTTCTGTCATTGAAGATTGCAGCGAAGCCGAAATGGTGAGATTTGCCGTCTTTGGGTTGGCGATTTTACTGGCATTTTCAGTGGCAAATGCAGAGTACCTCAAGTACAAAGATCCAAAGCAGCCATTGGGTGCTAGGATTAAGGATCTGATGGGCCGGATGACCCTTGAGGAAAAGATTGGTCAGATGACTCAAATTGAAAGAAGTGTCGCCTCCGCTGATGTCATGAAAAAGTACTTCATTGGTAATTCTGTCTCCCACCTTTTCTGTCTCTTCGCTCGTCTATCTCAACTGTCCGTTTACTTGTCAAAGTTAAGAGTGTCTATATTTAGACTTTTAAGTTTTAACCACATACATCTTGGCATCCATTGCCACATCAGCTACGTGATTTATATTGGGTCTTTTAAAACTACTCTCTGTTCATTTCTGTGTTAGCAACATTCATATCGAAACAGTCTCTCTATTGCTTTTTGTGTGACTAAAGTAATGTTTGGTGCATTTTTTTCTTTTTTTTTTTTTGATCAATATGTTTCGCATGTTTGATTGAAGGGAGTGTGCTGAGTGGAGGAGGGAGTGTACCAGCAGAAAAGGCATCCCCAGAGACTTGGATAAACATGGTAAATGAATTCCAAAAGGGGGCACTCTCAACCCGCCTTGAGATCCCTATGATTTATGGGATTGATGCAGTTCATGGTCATAACAATGTCTATAAGGCCACCGCCTTCCCTCACAATGTCGGCCTAGGAGCAACTAGGTAATTATCTATGCCCCTTTCTTTCATCTCATCTCATCTTAAATTTTCAATAGTCTAGTGTTTTTTTTATTTTTTTTTTTTGGGTCAGCCAAGTTTTTGCATAAAACAAAATAGAAAATTCTATGAGCACTAAACTAATATTTTTTTATTTTTATTTAAAAATTCAGGATGTCAAAGTGTTGTGTTAAAATTCCCTGAATTTCGTTTAAAAGTTGAACTTCTGTGCTCATCTTGCTGTGAATCAGGGACCCTAAACTCATTAAAAGGATCGGAGTGGCAACTGCATTGGAAGTCCGAGCTACTGGCATTCCTTATACTTTTGCGCCTTGTATCGCTGTATGTGCTGTCTTAGTTGATTTCAATAATTAGTAGACTTTGATTTAGCTTTAGAGATTGGATATAATGAACGTTTTTTTGGTTTTCTTAAATAGGTTTGTAGAGATCCAAGGTGGGGAAGGTGCTATGAGAGTTATAGTGAAGATCCCAAAGTTGTCCAAGAAATGACTGCAATCATACCAGGTTTGCAGGGTGAAATTCCCGCTAACTCTCGAAAGGGTGTTCCCTATATTGCCGGGACGTAAGTACCTTTATGTAGCTTATCCATTTGGGCGCTATATTTTAATTCTTATACTTTGATGATGAAATGCTTGTTCAATAGCAAATTATGAGAATCTTCACAGATTGTGATTTAGATTATATCGTTCTCCCAACTAGAAATCTGATAAATTGACTTATATTTGAACATTTGATGTAAACTAAATCATGCTCTGATCCAAAAAAAAAAGGACAACCTAATTTTAATGTAATGTAAGTTAGAGTAATTCAAAATTAACATGATTATATTAATTGTATTTTTGACGACGTTTGAGAGCAAACTTACATAGTCAAACTTGACACAGACACCCCAAGCTACTCAGCTGAGACTTAAGCATTTGAACAGTGCGGAATTTGCCTAATCTAGATCAATAGTATGAATTACCAGTTTGCCAAACTCTAGCTAATTGTTATGTAAAATCGTGCACAATCCGGAGAGATCTGCATTCACCACAGCTTTCTGCTATGAGACAAAGGTCAGTATTTTGCTTGCGTAAGTGATTATACGACCGTGTGAAAAGAGGTGGCGTTTTAAATATAGGTGAAAGACAGAATAAATGGTGCTTTTCGTGGTCAAATGAAAGCAACTCTTAGGACCTGTTTGAGTAGGTTCACAGCAGCATGATCTGGAAATTGGACCACTAGTACCTCCATTCATATCACCAAGTGAGAATTTTTTTTTTTTAAAAATTTATTAAAGGAACGTTGGTCCATTTTTTTTAAAAAATATTTTAGTTACAAATAAGTTTTCCCCAATTGATTCGATCTGGAAACGCAAATCACCAGATGTTGTCGGCAACTACTTGCCCACGTTGTCTTTAATCATTATGACCTACGGTCAACCTTATATAAAATACGCTGATTATATTAATCTCATTCCAATCTGCTATTTAAATATTCTGTTGTAATTAAATTAATATGAAACATGATTTAAAATCACCAAATTCTTAATAGTTACAATTAATTATGAATTGTAAAGTTTTTGTATTAATCTGTTATGCAGACAAGTACAAAAGACATTTTAATTCGAACAATCCTATATGCGAAGATATATTATATATACAATTTTATAATAATAAAAATTTATGAATAAAAAGGTAATTTTACACGATTTATAAGTAATTTAATGAATAAGATTGTAACATTTAAGTCAACACAAGATACTTAAGGAATTTTTGGTCATAAGACATTTATTAGTTCATAGAAAATAATATAATTCTGTCACGAATGAGATCGTCTTGATAAAGATTTATGATAAAATACATTAGCTGACGTATTTATAAAATACATTAGGTTGCATACTGTTTGTGAGTTGCATAGACCACCCTGTCAATCGTCTCACAGTAACTTCTTATAAGACCATCACATTGAAAATTTGTGAGAGTAATAACATGGACACAAAGCAGTGTGTATTTTGTTTTCTCAGTGAACTAAGTCACTGAATGAAGATTTCCATCAGGTGCAAACTGCTCATATCCAAACTCAAAAAAGATAATTAAGCTGGTTTTGGATTAAACCAAATTGACTGGGATCAAAACTATGCATATTATTCGAGGTTTGCTTGGTTAATATTTCCATTAAGCACTTAGATGTGATCCGCTATTAATTTGATCCAAACCCAATTCGAACAATCCATTTACCACGTTTACATCCCAATCAGAACTTGATACTTGACGTTGTATTGATTGTATTTCTTTTGTTCGGATTCAGGAACAAAGTGGCTGCTTGTGCTAAGCATTATGTGGGTGATGGTGGCACAAACAAAGGTATTAACGAGAACAACACAGTCATAGACTGGCATGGATTACTCAGCATTCACATGCCTGGCTATTACAATGCCATCATCAATGGTGTCTCAACTGTCATGATCTCATACTCTAGCTGGAATGGTGTTAAAATGCATGCAAACTACGGTCTTATTACTGGCTTCCTTAAAAACACATTGAAATTCCGGGTACACTTTTCTGTCCAACTATTTAACTAAAATATCTTGCTAGAATATGAACAACAGTGTCATGTATACTGACATACGATGGATGGTTAACAGGGATTTGTCATTTCGGATTGGCAAGGGCTTGACAGGATAACTTCACCACCTCATGCAAACTATTCATACTCAGTTCAACTTGGGATTCATGCTGGTATTGATATGGTTAGTAGCTCCCACATGCAGATCAAATGTCTCCCTTTTCATACTCCATGAATTCAATCAGGAAAGCATGTGGCGCATATTTGCTAACCTGAATCAAAGAAACCAAAATCAGACCCAAAACAAAATAACCCAACTTTGACAGAAACCCAAATTAGACTGAAATTCGCCTAAGAAGTATCAGTTTGTATTTATTGGCATGTGTATTGTACAAACTAACATCATACTAGATAACTGCTGAACATCAGTTTTGGCTGACTAATTTTTGATGTCTCCCGTCATGGTCACGTCCCTAGATTTACCAGGTTTTACGCAGGAAAATGTGCATTATTTAACAACTATGAAAACATATCAGGTCATGGTTCCATACAATTACACTGAATTCATAGATGACGTGACCTACCAAGTAAAGAACAACATCATCCCAATGAGCAGAATCGATGATGCAGTCAAAAGGATTTTGCGGGTTAAGTTTCAGATGGGTCTGTTCGAGAAACCTATTGCTGATACAAGCTTTGTCCATGAGCTCGGAAGCCAGGTTCTTCTACTAAAAACTTGATCTACATTGCTTTTACTTGTACAACAAAATGTTCAGCATTTAAATATTTTCGATCAAATAAAACAGGAACACAGAGAACTGGCAAGGGAAGCAGTGAGGAAATCACTTGTTCTGTTGAAGAATGGTGCTCCTGGTGAGAATCCAGTTCTGCCTCTTCCTAAGAAAGCACCTAAGATTCTTGTGGCTGGAAGCCATGCTGACAATCTAGGTTACCAATGTGGTGGATGGACTATTCAGTGGCAAGGACTCAGTGGCAACAACCTCACTGAAGGTACCTCAACTGAGCACTCTTAAGCTGGTGATCTACAATTTGATTACTAATTCCTATACTTTTTCTTCTTAGTCAATTGTCTAGCCAGTAGTTCTAGGATCCGTGATTTGAACTTGTATGAAATCTTCATGTGGGTATGTCTTTAGGCCTAGTTATGCAATTTTGTCAAACAGAAGTAAAGCTTGAGCCAAGCAAATGCTTATGCGTCTTTTATGTCAAGTTAATTTTTACCATGCTTGACAGTTACTCAGGTCATTTTGGGTTCAGGCCAATAAATGGATTGATTGTTGGGTTTCAAAGTAAGAATGTCAAGAAAACATAGTCAATATTAGCCGTGACTCTAGTATCAAATATTCAAATCATTAAAGTAGGATAATCCGATGTGGTTCAAGTTTACAAGGGTCTTTCACTTTATGGGCTCACCCACATTAAAGCGTCCAATTTGAGGTACAAGTGCTTTAAGTTAAAGAATCCACATCACATGGCTCCTAGCTTGAACTTAGCATCATCCAACATGATTTTTTGGTTGAAATTTTTTGGCATGCCAAGGTGCCTGACAAATATTCACTCAAATTCATCAGGGACCACAATTCTGACAGCCATAAAGAACACAGTTGACCCGAAGACAGAGGTAGTATACCAAGAGAACCCAGATAGTGACTATGTCAGGTCCAACAAGTTCTCCTATGCCATAGTCATAGTTGGTGAGCATCCATATGCAGAGACATTTGGTGACAGCATGAACTTGACCATAAGTGACCCTGGCTACGAGACCATAACCAATATCTGTGGAGCCATCAAGTGTGTAGTTGTGGTCATATCCGGCCGACCTGTTGTGATGGAGCCCTATGTGGCTCATATGGACGCCCTTGTGGCTGCCTGGCTACCTGGAACTGAGGGTCAGGGTGTTGCTGATGTTCTGTTTGGTGAATATGGCTTCACTGGTAAACTCTCTAGGACTTGGTTCAAAACTGTCGATCAGCTCCCTATGAATGTGGGAGACCCGCATTATGACCCACTTTTCCCATTCGGTTTTGGGCTTACAACTGACCCCACCAAGAATTACTAGGATCTATGCATTAGAGTTAGCCTCCGCTGTGACAGCTGCTGATATTCCCATTGTTTCCTGATTGAATTGTTAGAATAAGTATAAGCCCTCAAACGGGTTTTCTTTCTACATTTATTTCTTTCTTGATTAGTGTTATTGGAAATAATGAAATGTGGTGGAAGTTGTGGTAGTGCATGTATCTGTTTAGAATCTTACCTATGAATGGATGGAGAAAAAGCAAGACAATGACGTCCAATTTATCTGCTCTCTGTGAAGGCTTCATCCTGTCCTTTTTGCCGTTTCAACAGTTACAA
>JAKOGI010002088.1:80000-120000 GCA_029747015.1 Carnegiea gigantea
GATACTCTAGTTTATGCTGCAAGGTTAGCATCTCCTTTAGGTTTTTGCATGCTCAACTTTGCCAACCTTTTTACCCTTTTCCTACAAACCCTAGGAGGAGTTCCTCCTCCTCCTAGCCAGTACACAAGGGGGCACTGCTCCCCTCTTTAACAATCACCATATCTCTTCTCCACTTCTTCTTCTTCTTCTTCTTCTTCTTCCTCCTCGTCCTCCTCGTCCTCCTCCTCTTGCCCCCTCTCTCTCTCTCTCTCTCTCTCTCTCTCTTACACACACACACACTAGAGGGAAGGTTGTTCCTTTAGGTAATCTTATTCTTGCCAAGAGGACGGTCCTTCCTCTAGCTATCCTGCTTTCTTACTCTAATTTTTCTAGCAAAACTCTTCTAAAATTATTGCTCAAAAAATTTTAAAAAAAATCCTTTCTTTTGACAAAAATACTCTTAGGATTAGAAGCCATGCTTTATTTGTTGATTTAAAAGAGTCTCAACTACTAGTATTACCAAACTAGATTGAGGTGAATCCTGAAATTAAACAAGGAAAAAAAATTTATCAATTTTATTTTATTTTTAATTAATAATTTTGATCATTTTGTTCTTATTTGATCCATGTTAATTGGTTTGTATTATGTGGACATTCAATTGTAAACCTATGTAATTATTCAAGTGGTCATAAAATTTATTGTTTTTCATTGATTTCTTCTATTTTGTCCAGTAAATTGGCATGGAACTTGACAATTGTATAGGATTGTTTAGATTTGACTATTCCCTTTTATAACCCTAGAAGAGCCCATTATTTAGTGAGAAAAGTCAATGGGTAGACTAGTGTCCCTACTACTAGTTGGAGCTTCACCCGTGGACCCAACTGTGTATCAGTTGTCTTGGAGTCAAGTTAATCCTCATATGGGATTGAGGGATTGTTTTCTAGGATTATTTTTTTAAAAGGCTTTCATATTTGTCTAAAAATATGGTGGCCACTTTGCTTCTCTTGAATAACTCAAACTTTTCTAAAACGAATCCTAAAGAGCAATTGCCTACAATAGAGAGCGTCAAATGCCCTATTCCTCTCCTCCTCAGCCCTAGCCTCAACCCCCTCCACACGAGCCTCAACAGTGGAAAACCTCCTCTATCAGCTTCCCATCTTCTCCAAGATAGAATTCTATCTCCTAGGCTATTCTTCTCCTCAAAAAGCTCTTTCACTAGCTGTGGGATTCGTAACCTTCTTCTTAAGCTTAGCCACAAAGGAATGATAACTCATAATTATATCACATTTACTCCCATCTTTCATCTCTTTCAAGTCTTTGTGATGTATTTCTATATAAGTAATAATGCATATTATTATGTTGTTATAGGTAATGGTAATAACATAGAATAAGATGTAGAATTTGCCAAACTGAGCTAGATTGAGCTGAGTACAATAGCTGAATACAGCTGAAGCCCAACGTGTAGCCCACTTACTCCCTCTCCCTTCTTCTCGTGGGCCTAACGAGTGAGAAACGTAGCCGCCTCTCTCTCTCTTTCTTCAATCACACTTTGGCCTACTCTTTTTCATTTCTAACGGCCCAGTCTAGCTCCAGCTGCTCCCTCATCCTTACTACCTCATGTTCGGGCTTGTTCTTCTTCTTAAGCCATGACTCAACGTAGCACCAAGTGAAGCCAGTGCATGCTAAATCCCATCAACCAAAACCTCACTCATTCTCCTTCTTCCAAGTGGACACATCGGCTTATTCTTATACATGCAGTGCAGTCCGCCTCATTTCCATCTTCTCATGCCTGAGCTTTGATGTTCCTTTAGCAACCCTTGTTTCCCACATGCAAGCCCAGTTCCTTAAAACTATTGATCTCTGCCTCCCTTATACGTAAGTCAAAGTAGTAATTCCAGGCTTAATGCAACGTTAGACTTGCCATTTTATTTACTTATGTTAACTGAAATAGTCATGGCAATTGTAATTGAGAATTAATATAGGTATTCAACTCAAAATTAATTCTCTTAATTAATTTTGGGCAGCAAGAGGGATTATATTTTCACTATAAAAAGGGGCCAAGGATTGAGGCAAATCATCCATCCACTCATCCAAATATTCTTCTTTTCTCTCATCTTCTATCTTTTATTTTTATTAGGGAGTCTTTATAGGATAAGATCAATTGGGTTAGAAGAAAATAAGCTTTGTTAGCTTTTTTTTTTTTTTTTTCCTTTTCATCTCAATTGTGAGTCAAATTAGAGATTTTGTGCTTGATACTATAATTTTGTGTAATTGAGTACCAAGATTTAGACATAGGAAGTAAAATACACCACTAATTGGGAGTATGGCTAGACCAACTAATCACCACCACAAGTGCATGGGTATTGTAGTATTGATCAAGATCGTTCTACAAAGGCTAGATTGAATTACTAAGTTTTCATTTAAAAGTTTGCCAAGCGGAATCAAGATTTGATTTAGATTCTACTAACAAATGCTAGACAACTAGGGGCTAAATTCAATGGCTAAATACATCTAGGAGTGGCATCACCTAATAATGTGTCAACCTAATTAGTCAAATAAGCACTTTTTGCCTTGTATACTGATTCAATGGTTGATAGTGTTAAATAATTCACAACTTTCTTTCAAAAAAGGAGTGAATTACCTTGATCACACTATTACTAATTCTCCTAAGATCTAAATTTAATCAAGTTGAAGGGTATTTTTACCACTCAATTCATAACACTCTCTCAAGTGATTATTAAAATAAATCTAATCCAAGTTTTTCAAGCCCGATCTTCACCTTTCAGTTCTCAATCTAGCATCTAACATACAAACGAGAAATTTGGCAAAAAATATCATAATAGCAATTGAAATTCAAAGATTAGATTGTAACAATCAAGCAAAGATTCAAAGTGGACAAAGTTCAAACTAGAAAATTCAACTACATCAGTTCGACTTTACAACTCCTAGAATAAGATATCTACTCACTCATTATGGAAATCAACAAAATAAGAATCTCTAAATTCTTAATCTAAACTATCAAGAGAAGTTAAATGAAAAGGAAATGACAAGAAAGCCTATTCTAGCAGCCCAGATGCCGATCTTTCAATCACTTCTAAAAAGCCTTTGAATGTCACTCAATCTTTGCTTCTTTCTTCTTTAGCCCTCTCCAATGGTGGATTATGATGTGAGAAAGGTGATTGATGGTGGAATTGGATGCCAAGGAAGCATAAAAATGAGGCTTTTATCGTTGAAATCAAAGCTACTAACGTCCAAAATGCCTGGAACACGAAAAGCTGCAAAGAAAACTAGCAGGCTCGGGGGAATAGAACTCACCAAGGTCTGATTGTGGGGCCGCCACAGACTATGGTATCGACCATGGCTAAGCTGTGGTGCCCATGGTTGGGTCATCCTCTCTTGTTTGTCTAGCTACTTCTTCACGGATCCTCCTGGACCATGGTAATGTTCACGACACGTCTATGTTGGGTGTCTTTGGTCTTTTTTGCTATATTCTTTGATCTACAAGGCCTCAAAATATTAATTCTACTAGCATGCTCTGTGGTCAAAGGTCAAAATCTATGAACACTTCTCAAACAAGCGAAACCAACCATAATAGCAGAAGTTGGGGCATAAATCACAAAACAAAAGATAATAATCTCCTAAAATGACTCCCAAACACTTACGTAATACATGCAAATGTGACGTTCATCACTCCCCCATGCTAAAACTTTTGTTTATCCTCAAGCATAGGTAAACTCAATACGAACTGACTCAGGGAGATGCATCTAGGATGCAAAAACACAACAACTTTCCTAAGCTAGGCAATTGATAGCATATCACAAGCAAGAATGACAATCAATAGCAACCCTCAAATAGTGCACAAGACATTTGAAAATCAGAAGAAGGTGAATATTTTTTAAGAAGTATGAGGCCACAAGCCAGACATCAAATTTGATCACCCTCTAAGAACCATAAAGAATAACGTGCAAGCACATGGAATAGAGTAGAGCTAAATAGACCGGTAGAACCTCACATTTGGAAAACAGGGATAACTCCCACTTATGTGCTTGAAATATAACTTATGTTCACTCAAAACTCATTCCCAAGATGTAATCTACCATATGCTTTCCAAAACTCTCAAATTCTCTACTACTAAGAATGCAACGTACACATGACAATCGAGAGGGCTTTACATGGATCATAATGTAGGCTAAAGGGTTAAGGGCAAGGAGTCGACTAACAAATTTGGGCAATATGAAGCTATTTAGCCAAGTGACTAGGGAGTAACCTTCAAAGCACCAAGTCCCCATAAAGTTCACCTACACTCGAAAACTTGAAAACTCAATGAACATCCGCCATGAGTCAAACAAGAAGTGAGCCGCAAAGATAGGAACTCAAGTTATTACATGTCCATTGCCAGTCACTTATTTTTTCCTTATTTTTCCATTATTTTTGTCTTTTGTTCCTTCTTTTTTTTTTCTTTTTCTTGTTTCGAGAAATGAAATGAGAATTTCAATTATTAAAAGGCATAGGCTAACTAATTATCAACTCACAACCTAATTTACATATACATATACAACCCGAACAAGAGGGGAACTAAACTAAATGCTCAATGTCATCAACCCCTTAACAAACCAACACGCCCAATGACATTGAACTCAATGACCCCCAAAACCACCCACTAGCTAGACGAAGTGATACTCCATAGACTTGGCGTCAAGGTAGGATTATGTATATCTCCAAGGATGTACATGAAGTTATCGCAACAAGGCAAGGATCACAGCTCAAAGGGACTAGCAAAGGGGATAAACATGTAACACAAGGGTATGCTATTTGGCTATGTGGCTAAAATGACCAAATAAAGAATGCCTCTATCATATCATAAACTATGCACATGCTAATGTGGTTTTGAACAAGAATCTAAGCAAGTTCTAGGAATGCATATGAAAGAATCATACACATGAAAGAATATGAGAATAAGTATGATAAATTAATCCACGTAAGGCTCAAAGTCTCACAGGATATCTAGCAAAGTCTCATCTAGCTCATAAAATGACTCTCATGTATGAACATTAATGGCAAGGACTCGAAGGGATAACAAGGTTCTCAATCAAGACCAAGACCAAACGTGATACATTCATAAAGCGTTCAAGACTTTCACACCAAAGGGGTCACTCATTAAAAATTACTCAAGCTCATGCAAACTATTTTGCCTCTAGAAACAGCATTGGAGTTTTCTTTTTATTCAATATTTTTAATTTTGAGAAAAAAAAAAGAAATCATTTTTTTCATTTTTTTTTTCAAATGCAACCTAAATCGTAAATGAAAACTTGAACATGACCTAAATGCAATGCTAATGCAATTTAAACAAAACATGCCTAAAATTGAGATGCTGCATATGCAAAACATCCTTCCCCCATATCTAGATAATACATTGTCCTCAATGTAAACACATAAGGCATGATGAAAAGACTAACGGGAATAGGATCATACAAAAGGACACACCAAAAAGACTAAAAACTAGGGAAAGAACAAGAACTTTAGGTTGGCTCCTAGGAAGCGCTTCTTTTAGGTCTCTAGTTAGATCATACACCGGTCATCCTTTTAAAAGGGAAAAAACGGTGAGAAAGGGGACTCTATAGTTCTATCCTACCCTTGTCACTGACCTCAAACTTGAACTCATGCAAAAGAAGCAACCACTTCAACTAGATGGATTGGAGGTCCTTCTTAAGCATCAAATACGCCTAGCAGTGCGGTCTATATACACAATTATCTGATGGTGGACACCATCAGACGGGCCACCATTACAACAACCAAACTCGACCTCCAAGTGAAGGTCATTCTCAACATTGCCTAAAGTGGAAAAAGATAAGTAACACTCATGGGAACCTACAATAATCGCTAAAATAATGTTCATTAAAAGCACAGGGCTTGTCCTTAACTATACTAGGCGGTAAATTTTCAACCAAATCCATCTTTGCATCATCAATTCTGATAATTCATATTTTATATATAATTTTCTCCTTTATTTTACCTACTTTTAAGTCTTTGAAATATATTTTTTTGAGTAAATAACGCATATATTTTATGTAATTTTCAGGTAAAAATAAAATAAAAGAATTTAGACGTAGTTGTTCAATTCTACTCTGAGTTTTCATATGTGCAATCCTTAGAGTGCAAGTTTAAGAGACAAGAAAAAGAAGGAAAGGAGTAAAGGACCGTGTGGGCCAAATTTGGTAACCTAGTTCGTGGCCCAGTCGCGCATGCCCAGCCCTTTCTCCTCCTGCCACTCTCTCCTTTCCCCTTGTTCCTGTTTGGGTGGACTCAGCACTGCACGCGGCAAAGCAGATCAGCCTCCCGAGCCCATCAGTTCTCCTTTCTCCTCCTGCTGCCTCTTCCTTCGCCTGGGTCTGTGAGCTGAAGCCCAATCCGCCAGCCCCCCTCTTCTTCTCTTCCTCTCCCTTACAAATCAGTTGAGCCTATCCTAGTAGCTTATCAGTATTCATCCAACTCCTCCTTTGCAGCCCACTCCTTTCCCTAAATTTTTCACATAAGCTAATTTTAACCTAGTCAAAGCTAATTAATTTTGATTTATTGTTAGCTAAAGACTAGGCTTTTCTTATGCTTCATAACAGCCAAAAATATTAATTGAAATTAATTTTCATTAATGTTTGGGCACCAAAAGCAGTTGATTTTTTACTATAAAAGGGGCCATGGGTTGAAGCATGTACACACTCATTCATTCATCCAGTCACTCACCCAAGCATCTTCTCATTCTCATATTCTATCTTCTATTTTTCTTAGAGAGTAGAAAGTATTTTGTAAGACAAAATCATTTGGGTTGAGCAGTTTAGAAGAAAATAAGCTTTGTTGGCTATTTTTTTTCTCTCTTCTCATCTCATTTGTAAGTCAAATTTGAGAGTGTTTACTTCGTTAGTTTGTAATTGAGTACAAAAGTTTGCATATAGGTAGTGAAATATATCAGTTATCATGGTTTTTTCACTAACTATGGTTAGCTAAACTACTCATTTCTAGAATTAGGATGGATCCTTGATAATAATATTATTTTTGTTAATTTCTTTTGGGGTAATTTTTGTCTCTTTGATTGCATAATTTTGAGTATAAACTTGATCTTAACCTACTTATGCATTCTAATACTATTGTTTAATCATGTTGATTACAATAGTTTAATTTGCTATCTCAAATGAATATTAGACCTTGTAGGCTAATATGACATTATGCAAATAGACTTAAAATTATAATTGTTAAAATTGAATAATTTATGTTAGAAATTAGATGAGTTATATCTAAAAGAATAATTCATGCTAAATCACTAGATAAATAATTTTGTTTGATAATTATAATTCATCTTTTTAATTCAGGACTTAATGCTTGTAGCTTAGGTTGCACAAGAGACAAATCAAATCCCCATTTGAATTAGCAATTCAATATTTACATCAAAGATGAAATTCAAAATCCTAGACCATTCTCTTATCTGAATTCTCTCTACTTGACACTTTTACTCTTCTTTTTGCGTCTTTAATCATATTGATAATTACACTCCTCATTCAACTTATTCTTTATAATTGGAAGAGTTGAAATTAAAAATCAATATTGTTCCTTGTGGATCAACACCCCCATACTCGCTTGACTGCAATTGACCTTGTGCACTTGCAAGTAAAAAAGGGTTTTAAAACAAAACATAAAATCCACATCAAATTCTATGGCCTTTAGTAAATACATAAGCAAACACATAAGGATCATTTGGACAAACATCAACCAATTCCACAAACTCATTAGAGGCAACCACATCACATCCACAACAAAGAAGAGAACAAGGAGAAGACTCATGGTCCCTAGACACACCAAATTTCGAATGGTACCCCCACATCAAAAGTCAACCTTCCCCCCCCCCCAACATCAATTTTGCATCCCGCATTAGCCAAGAAATGCCTTCTAAGAATGATTTGGGTGCAGATATCTTCACCCATATCAAGAATCACAAAGTTCATAGGCACATGAAAGTCACCCACCTTTATGGGAAGATCCTCCAAAATATCCAAAAGATACTTCACAGAACAATGTGCTAATTGAAGAGAAATGGTAGTGGGTCTCAACTTTCTTAGGCCAAGTCTCTTGGAAATAGAATAGGGCATCAAAGTTAAACTTGAACTATGGTCACATAAAGCCCTTTTAATGCCTACATTTCTAATCATGTAAGGAATATGGAAGCTACTAGAGTCCTTAGGCTTAGCAGGAAGCTTGATTAGGACCACAACACTACACTCCTTATCTAAAGCTATGGCCTTATGCTCATCAATCTTCCTCTTTTTAGACAATTCTTTCTAAGAACATCAAGAAACTTCTTAAATTCAGCATCAAGTTTGGCCTTTGCAAATTTATGGGGAAGGCAAGGGTCGCATGTAAGGCTTTAGGGAACGGGGTTTAGAGTCCTTAGGCTTCTTACTTTCACTCTTCTTTCGGGGCTCATCCTCACTAGGCAAGCCATTGCTTGTTGGGCAATTTGTGATTCCAACATCTTATTATGAGTAGTAAGCATAAGAACCTTAGAGGGTAATTGCTTTATATATTCATCTTATTTTTGTTGCGCCAAAAGCACACTCTTCAACATAGCCTCTAGATTGGACTTTTTTAGAGGTTGTGGAGGGAAGTTATTTTTTTGAAACCATGGAGGTACGCACCTAGCATTAGGTTGGGGAAAGGGAGGAGGATTACTTATATAAGATAAGTTGGGATGGTTCTTCAGTCTGGAATTGTAGGTGTCAGAGTATGGGTCATGGTTTAGCCTCAGTTAGAAGTTATTGACATATGCAACTTGGTCACTGGAGGATTAGGCAAAAGGACTCCCAACTTGACAATTCAAAGTGACATGGTCTAAAGATCCACAACTATCACAAGTAGGGGAGGGGACACATGCTTTCACTGCATTAACAATCAAACAATCTAGCCTTTGAGTCACAACATCCATTTTAGCAGTAAACAAAGTTAATGCATCAACATTAACCTCTCATTAGACCATTGACAATTGTTGAGTGTCATTAACTCAATGAGGTTGTATGCCTTATCCTCAGTCTTATCCATCAATGTTCCCCCCACGGTCACATCAATTGGAGACCTCATGGCATGTGTCACACCATTGAAGAATGCTTACACTATTATCCATTTCCGAAGACCATAATAAGGCCACAACCTTAAAAGGGTCCTTGAAGCATTCCCATGTTTTGTATAATGCCTCATCCTTCTATTGAGCAAATCAAGTAACATGATTTCGTAAGCTCGTCGTCTTGTTAAGAGGAAAGAACTTGGAATGAAAGGCCTTGGTTAGGTCATCCTAAGTGGTGATGGATCCTGATGGTGAAAGGTGAAGCCATGCCTTCGCTTTATCCCAAAGTAAGTACACACACACACACACATACACACACACACACATGTGTGTGTGTGTGTGTGTGTGTGTTACGGATCGAGTTTGACATTCCTTGTTTCTGTTGGGTCATATCTGTACCATGCATATTTAACCATTCCATGGTGTTGAACTATAACTCGATAACTATGCTCTCATTCCTCGCTGTCAATAGGATTCTTTACAGAATATTATTTTAGCTCAAAAGATAAAACAATTTATCACAGGATTGTACACACATACAGACATGCATGGTAGTACTATTTTACGAACTTTGAGATTATTGCTAGCATAAATAAAATGATAAGAATATCATAGAAATTATAACAATAAGCTTGTTCACACATGAGCTTACAACAAGAAAAAAAATAGGAGTCAATCAGTACAAGATAAGTGCTTATTTAACTTAACTGCTGGTTTGTTCATCCCGGGTGTACAAATTTTTCTGTACATTGATCTAATATGACAACTGATTTTTCTATTATTACCGAACATATCAGTAACAAAAAGAGGCAGAAAGAAACATAGATAGTGCAATGGAGATTTTCGAGATAGAGAATGTCTACCTTCGCTAATTGGACTCTTGACTCAATATATTGTTTGAGATATGAGCAATTTTATGCTTAGGAAATAAGTGAGTATAGTTTATACAATCTTCTAAGTTTTGAAAATATTGACAAGTTATAATATTCCTTGGAATCACTTGCCTATCCATGATAATTGTTAAACATAGAGACGCGCATAGAGTAAGAGATAGAAATCATTACTTCGGATTGAAAATTTCTCCTCCACAGCCTCTAAATCCACAACAATATCAATAGCTCTTATGAGGGTGCCTCCTAGTCCAAATATATGAAAAGATCAATTTAAAAAAGTTACCCACAAATGCGTTTGTGTTGGTGATTATACAAGTGAGCCAAGGAAGAAGAGTAATAACCACAAACAAACAGAATACGTTGGAATTTAAAGTTTCTATACCACATAAGAGAGGGACCACTAGTCTAAGTATTATTGCCTGCCTTTCTCATCAGCATTCTGACAAAGTATGAGAGAATCACATCTAATACGTGAGATCAACTTAGATTTGCTATTTTATCATCAAGGTAAGATTAACATGGGTCAAGTTTTTATTTGTTCTTTTGGGCATCCCTAATGGCATTGTGCATATGGCATGTACTTTATTTACAAATCTAGGTTTATGCATTAGAATTGTAGTGTCAAATTCAAGCATCATTTATGTAAGTGCCCTAAATAAATGTGTACTAGTTTTTACAGGATCTAACCTTGCATGTGGTGCTACTTTCAGACACCTTCTACCTCAGGCTCTTCAGTTGAAAGTTAATTTGTTATTCATACACAGGAGGCCTCTCACATTTATTCTTCTTTTCATTTAAAAGTCAAATTTTAGTTTTAGCAGTATATTACGCATGGAGCAAATGTTATGTATGTTCACAGGTGGCAACAGAAAATCTAAAGTACAACTTACAATTGTTGCTGCAAGTTGTGCATTCTTTCTATCATTACTAGGAGGTGCCTTCACATATTGGCAACATCTACTATGTAATTAGTGGCGAAGCTAGCGTGGTGTCAGTGCCGTCACCCTCCACCCTTTCCCCAAAAAAAAAAAAAATGTTAGAAACTAAAACAATTAGAAGTTAGTATATATACCAAGTATGCTAAAGTTAGGCATGAAGCAACACTTTGGTTAGTGGCTTAAGGGCTCTGTGTTAGTGTCTAATGCATTTAAGGCTGTGAGTTCGAGGCCTCCAACACTCATTTTTGAAGTTTTATTTTTTTCAATTTTTTAAAAATTTACGCCTTATAGATAAAATCCCCTCCCCCCTTCGGTATTCTCTACTTCGAGTTTGCTATTTGCACTTTGCTACGCAAAGTCCCAACCCCCCACCCACACACTCAACCACCAAAGTAGTTTCCCACCACCCATTGGTGACCATCCCCATGCCGATTGCTCAATCCATTAGTTGCCTCCTAATGGCCACCGCACGGCCCACGAACCCCACCTCATTCTCCAAATTTGTGAGTTCTTCTTTTACTAATACTAGTTTAAATGTTCTAACTGACTTGAATTTATTACTTAATTCTTCAATTTGTGATTAATAAGTTTGTATTGTTTGATTTATAAGTCTATTTGTCAATTTCAATTCTAAATTTGTTTAATTTATAGGTTTAATTTCAATTCTAGGTTAATTTTCAATGTGTAGATTAGTTTGCTTTTATTGTTTAATTTGTGAGTTTATTTACCAATTGAATTTCAAATTTTTTAGTTGCTAGGTTTAATTTCAATTCTACGTCAAAATGTTTAGATATTTCAAAAATTGTTTAATTTGTGATTAATTCCGACACCTATCTCCGAATTTCCTGGCTTCGCCACTATGCATAACGAATTCAAAAAATGAAGAATTTGTAAATGTTACAGTCAAATATCTACTCTTAATCTGCTTCTGATGCATCTATGTCAGAGTTCTCAGTGTATTGGTAGTTATGGTTGATTAGCTTCTTACTCTTCGTGAAATTGGGGGTAACCAAACTCATTTTTTTAAACAATTGCCGTTACTCTGGTCACTAGTGATCATAATAACAAGTACATAAGGAGCATTTAAGTGGTTATTTGAAAGCATTCCAATGCCTCAAGAAAACTTGTTCTCGACTAAATTCAAACATAGTTACACAAATCTTATTGCTATACTACATAGAGAAATAGGAATGCACATAAGAGAGGAAGAAAATTTGGGCTAGACAAATTACTAGATGACAATCCGGGAAATTAAAAACCAGCAGCATCATATACATATGTAACCCTAAATTTAAATGAGAAAAAAATCAACCTAGTAACAAACTCATTCAAATCCAAAAAAACCCCTATTGAGATTTCAAAAAACTTGAATCAAAAGAAAGAATCGAATAGAAAGCTACCTATCTATCCTCAAATCGAGTAGTTGTTGACAGGTCTGACGTTAGGGAGCAAGAACCACCTATAGGGGACGATGCAATTAATGATGAGATTTAGACAGAGAAAAGAGTGCTTGGTGCTGGCCTATGAAGGGCATTGAAGAAGGGCTAGCTTTTGTAGAGAAAACTAGGAGAGATCGAGGGCATTCATTACCTGAACGAAAAATTGGAGCCATGCCATTATTTCTCTAAGCAGATTCTATAGAAACTGGATCGACGAGACCATTCATCCAACCCTCAAAAATAGACTGATAAGGCTGTGCAATAGGGTTTGCAAGAGATTCACTCAATCCCTCCCCCTCAGATTTACAATTTGCTTTATTTAAAAAAATAACAAAAGCCCTAGTGTCACGTGAATGCAGGTATGCTTTTTGGTTGACCCAACTACCTTACTTTTTGTCCTTATATTTCAAGGGAAGTATTTTTCCCTTATAAAATCTATCAAAATTTGGAGTACTTTCTTTTAGTGTGCAGCTGCATGGATCTTAAGGCCCAGCATGAACTTCAGCTATGTATATTTATAGCGAAGTATGTGCATAACAGCAAATTACACAAAGCACATAATAGCTAAGAAAACTTTTAATTACCACATTACATACAGCAAGAATCATAGAATTTATATTTATTCATATGGCTCACATATTAAATAGCTTGACTCTCATAACCTTTTTTTTAATGCCCCCATAATTAAAGGAGAATAATCTCCATATCTAATTATTCAAAAAGAGTTTGTAGAAATGTCATTAATTATTGAGGGGTTACCTACAGTCTTTATAATAATTAGAAAAGATGGGCTTAGTGACTTAATGAAATAAATAAATAAATACAAATGAAGTCTGGAAAGAAATTGACATTTTATTCATATGATGAATATATTTATACAAGGTACCTCGTAAGCCAATATTTATGGTGATTAAAAGCATAACCAAAAGCAGACATAACATAAGGAAATCCAACTTTACAATCTTCGGTCTTCTTTCTTCAAAAGTAGCTTTGATTGTTACTTATAACCAAAAATATGAAAAAGAAATAATGAGTCAAAGCTCAGCACACCCAACATCATACTATTAAGAATAAACATATTTGTTTATGCCTGCGCAAAATAAATTCATTTTATTTTAAATAGGGGAGATAATAATAGCAAAATGATATTGTCATATTATTTGAAGTGGAACCCGAGGCTGACACTTAGCCATGATAACAACAAGTGGAGAGTAATACCTTATGTGGACAAACTTTAGATAATAATGAGCTCAATGATAGTATCGACCTAGGACAAAGACCCACTTAAGCGCATACTCGGGACGATCTAGTGCAAATGACACCATTATCGGTTATAATTATAATAGGTCCACCGATTAGGTAATAAAACACAATACTACTTGAAAGGAACATATATTCCCTTGGGCTAGCATTTTGAATCTAAATGCACAATAATAAAGGTTCGATCATCGAAATGTAACTTTCTTAGCAAATGTGAAACTATTTCTTGTTAGCTAAGAAGCCATATCATGCAATTCGGTGTATATCCAAGTTGCAAGATGCCATAAAAGAATAAATACAAGTAAATAATTGTTAATAACTGTTAAATATTAATTAATTCAATAAGTTAAAAGAATTATTTAAAATCAGAAAATCGGGATTAAGGGTTTAGAAGAGTTGGTTAGGAGTTGTAAAACGAGAGCTCGCTATGAGTTGTGTAGGGCTCATGGGTAGCTTTCAAGACCTTGGATGGAGAGAGGGTGTTTCATAGGGTTGGTTTAGGGGCTCAGTGGTCCAGCAATGACAGTCGTAACCAGCTAATGGGGAGAGAGATAGCCGCTACTTTGAGATGAAATTTTGGTGAAAGGGGTATATAAATTTGGGACAGGAATTGATATTATTTTCCCTTCATCTCTTGGCATACATGTTCATGAAATATATGTACATGTCTATGTTTCCGTAGCTTACCCAACAAGGCCCTAAAATTAAGGAATGAATATTACAAAATTATCACAAAGAATATTACAATATTATCACAAAATCTTTTGTTTCCTATCACTCCCCCTCAAGTTTGCGCATGTAAGTTAACCATGCTAAACTTGCTTCGTAGGTACTGGAATTGACGCTTCCCTAGTGCCTTAGTGAATATGTTGGCTAGTTTGTGTTTGGAAGGAATGTAAAAGAGATCCAAATAGCCTGAATGATATCCTTTATGAACAAAATGGCAGTCAATTTCAATATATTTGGTGCGTTTATGGAATACTGGATTCTCTACAATGTGAAGCACGACCTGGCTATCACCAAACAAATGTGTGGGTTGTTTAGGAAACACACCTAGTGAGGCAAGTAGAGCTTTTAACTACAGCAGCTCACTAGTTACTGCTGCCATAGACCGGTACTCAGCTTCGACGGAGGATCCAGATGGAGTTGTTTGCTTCTCAGTCTTCCATGAAACAGGAGAGCCGCCAATGGCAGCCAAATATCTAGTTAATGAGCGTCTTGTAATCGGGCATGCATCCCAATTAGAGTCACAAAATGCTGATAAGTTAAGATCTGCATCCGTATAAAGGAGTAAACCACCACTCGAGGATCCTTTGATGTAGCGCAACACTTTACTCGCGGCAGCCATATCCTCTTGCCGCGAGGCTTGCATGATCTGAGATAAAATGTGAACTGCATAACACAAATCAGGGCGAGTAATAGTGAGATAGATGAGTGTTCCAATAAGTCGTCGATATATCTCGCTGCATCATCTAGAGGACGTCCAGTGGCAAGCGCTAGCCGATGATTTTCTTCAACACGAATGTCACTAGGCTTTGCACCTAGAAGCCCACACTCATCAAAAATTTCCAAGGCATATTTGCGCTGACTGAGAAATAAGCCCTTGGCCCCCTACAGTATCTCAATCCCAAGAAAATATTTCAGTAGTCTAAGATCTTTAATACTGAAGCAAGTATGAAGATAGGTCTTGAAGGCAGTGCTAGCTTGGCAGTTATTACTTGCCAGAACGATGTCGTCCATATGTACAAGCAAAGCCATGAAAATATCACCGTGTCAGTAAGTCAAGAGGGAATATTCTGCATAGAAGTGCACAAACCCATATTCTTGAAGCTTACTAAAAAGCTTAGCGAACCACTGACACGACGTCTGACGAAGCACATAAAGAGATTTTTCTAAGGCGACACACTTCATTAGGAGTTTGGCACATGAACCCGGGAGGTAAAGTCATATAAACCTCCTCTTCCAAATCGCCATGTATAAATGCATTATTGACGTCCAATTGATGCAACTTCCATCCCTGAGAAACTACCACAAACAGGAAACATTGAGCACTGGCCATTTTTACTACTGATGCAAATGTCTTATTAGTCGAACCCTTCGACTTGGTGATCACCTCGAATGCCTAAACGGGATTTAAATCTCTACACCATTCCATCAGAGTTGTACTTACAAGATGAACCCACTTACAGCTAATGGGTTTCTTCCCAGGTGACAACTCCTGCAACGTCCAAGTTTTATTCCTTTCCACGGCTTGGATCTCTATGGCCATTGCCATCCTCCATCGTGGATCCTTAACTGCTTCATAATAATGTCTGGGCTCTGTCACTTTAATAATAGCAGCTAGGAGGTTTTGATGAGAAACAGAAAAGTTAGCACAAGTGACATAGTTTGCAATAGGAAAAGGTGTACCTGAGGATTCTTCTTGGAGTCAGTGTGCAAGCGAGACGAGTTTTGTAGCTTGGGCAGAATAGCAAACATAATTAGCAAGATGGGCTGGGGTTTTACGGGCCCATGTGTTTCGTGCATCAGATAGGCCAGAGTCTGTTGTGGCAAGAGGCGCGCTGGGCTTGGTGAGATTAGATGAGGCTTCTACGCGGTCCTAGGCAGCGGTTTGCATTGTTGGGTTACCCATAGATTGTGATGCTAGGCTTGTATCAAGGCTCCTCCTTGCTGTTCGGGCCATGTCACCACTCCCCCTTGCTGCTAGCTCACGGAACTGCTGAAATGGGCCATGACCCTGTGCACTAACCAGGCTTGGCTGGTCAGTCCCATCTTCCTCCACAAGACACTGTTGGGCCAGGCAAAAATAATCTTCATCAGACCCGTAGCTATAATCCATTGCGTTGGTGGGCTGCTGCGAAATTCCTAGGCCCACTGACACTTCCTTTTCCTGTGCTGCAAATGGGAATTGATCCTCATGAAAGATCACATCCCTGCTCACAAATGTTTCACAAGTCTTTAAGTCACACACTTTCCATCCCTTTTTTCTAAATGGATATCCAAGAAACACACATTTTCGGCTCCTTGATGCAAATTTATCTTTCAATCTCACATTACTCTAAGCAAAATACAAAGTACTAAAAACTCGTATCTCCTTGTATGAAAGTTTGCATTCGTAAAGAAGCTTATAAGGTGATTTTCCTTTTAGCAATTTGGTTGGGGTGCGATGTATTAAGTAGGTTGTGGTGAGTATGCACTCCCCCCAAAATTATGTTGGCAAGTGTGCTTGGAATCTAAGAGCCCTGGCCACATTTAAAATATGGCGATGCTTAGGTACCACCCTTCCATTTTGTTGAGGTGTGTCCACATAACAAGCTTTCTTTTAAGATTCCTCATTCACAATAGAATTTTCCTTCATAGGGCCCGAAGTGAATTCCGAACCATTGTCACTTTGAACCACCTTTACCTTACTATTGAATTGAGTTTGCACCATAGTTATGAACCACTTTAACAATTTACTTGTTTTAGTTCTATCTTTAATTAAGTATACCTAAGTAGCCTAGGTAGCATCATCAATAATACTAAGAAAATAATGAGATCCGCATGTCGAAGGAGTTCCATAAGGACCCTAAATATCACAATGTATTAGATCAAAAAAATTCTTTGTATTATTTTTGCTAATAGGAAACTGATTTTGAGTCTGCTCTGCACGATAACAAATCTCACAAATATCATCTTTATTTTCATCTTTGCTACATACTATTCCTAAACTATAAGGAAGGAAAGATAGAACTTTATTTGATGGATGCCCATGGCATCTATGCCACAAACATCTTGCATTCACCGCATTTGCTTATCTTAGTCATGTTTCTTTGTAATAATAGACCCCGTCTCATTGCTCACCCGATCCAATCAGAGTCCTCTAAGTGTGGTCCCGTATCAAACAAAAATGGTCAAAGTTTATCACTGCACAATTTAACTATTTGCATAATTTAGAAACGGAGACAAGGTTGCAATTCAATTTAGGTACGCATAAGACATTCTTCAATTTTAGTCCTTCTCCCAAGGCCACAGAGCCTATTTTCCTTGCCATAGTATCTCCCATAAATCTTGCACGTCCTTCTTTCAATCATCAATGGCTGCCCCTTGACCGTGAATGCCATGGCTGAGGCCCCCTAGTATCTTGACCCATCATGATCATTTTATGATTGTCCTTCTGCTATGTTATGTTAAAAATACAGTCAAGAGGTGGCAAAGGATCCAATGCAAGAACTTGACTTCGGATGGTGGAGTATAAGTCGTCGTTCAGTCCTATGAGAAACTGATGCACTTTGTCTTGTTCATACATAGCCATAATTTTGCTCGACACTCCACACTTACTTCTGGTACATGTGCACATTAGAACTTTCAGCAGATTGTTTAACTCATTCCATAAATTCACCAGTTTTGATTAGAATTCCCCAACATCCATATCACCTTGTCTACAATTTGTAATGTCCGCTTTTAGTTGATCGATTTTGGGTGTGTTAACCATACCGCATTGTTTTCTTAGATTATCCCACATACCTTTAGCTGTATCACAATAGGTCACCGTCATCCTTAGTTTTAGATTAATGTCGTTAAGTAGTCAAGAACACATTATTAAGTTTGCCATATCCCATATATGGCACTCGGAAAATTCTTCATCTTCTTTGTCCGCTGGTCTCTCAAGACTCCCATCAATGAAGGCAATTTTATTTTTTACCCTTGAAGTCGTCATTACGATTCATTCCCACAAGTCATAATGTTTCCCGTCAAAGATCACCGCCGTGATGATGACTATGGGTCCATCCGAAGGATGTAGAAAATAGGGTGAGCGAGGTTCAACTATGAACCACTTCTTCCCACCGTTGCTCATGATGCATGTTCAAGGCTCTGATACCATGAAATTTTGGCGAAAGGGGTACATCGTTTTGAGGCAAGGATTGATATTATTTTCCCTTCATCTCTTGGCATACATGTTCATGAAATATATATACATGTCTATGTTTTCGTAGCTTGCCCAACAAGGCCCTAAAATTAAGGAAAGAATATTACAATATTATCACAAAGAATATTACAATATTATCACAAAATCTTTTATTTCCTATCATGAGAGGATAGAGAGGGAGGTGGTAGCAGCATTAGTGCTTTCTAGCTAAAGGGTGGCTGGAATTCATTATTCTGGCCTTGAGGAGCTCCCAGGTGGTGGCATATGTCGAAGGAGGTAGTAGGGAAAGCACTAGTCGAGCCAACTCGTAGAGAGAGAAAATGAAGATGGTGGATCTGCGACGGTGTGATGAGGGCACTGGATGAACCTATAAAGGTGTGGGGTGATTGTTTTGGCTACTATAGTCACCAGAGGTTTCATTTTCTGGTGGCCAATAAGCTTAATGCAAAACAGGGGAGGAAAGCAAGAGGTTTGTAGTGGTTTTTGGAAGCTTTGTTGACTGTAAGGCATGGTTATAGCGTTGAATAAACTTATGGATGTATGAGGTGTTTGTTTGATGGTGGTGTTGCTAGAGATTCAAGCTTTTAAACGAGGAAAGGGAACACTCGAAAACAAGTCATAGTGAAACGTGGAAAAGAAGAGAAATGGAAGAGGGGTTGAGTGTGTTTGGTAGTAGGTTTAGCACTATCTCATTACCTCTTTATGGGGTACATGTGAAACGAAGAATGAGTGGTTGTGAGCTCATGGGCTATTCAAGCTCTTATTTATAGGAGGGTTAGCATGGATATCTTCCTCCATGTGTGGATATGTTTTAGGTGATCTATAGAAGGATCTGCACATTGAGGAATTCTAGAAGCTGGAGGTGACATTGAGCGGAGGATGATGGGTGGCATAGAGGATCTCCTTCTCTTTGTTTTTAAATAGTTTTTGAAAAATTAAGAAGTGAGAACAAGAAAATAAGAAAAATAGGAAATTAGAAATATATTTGTATTTTTCAACAGATCGTGGATTTGTGGAAGAAGGGATTCACTGAGCCAAGATGGGATTTGAATTAATTTTGTACATTCAAATCTTATTAAAAGTTTATGAAGATGTGAGTAACAAAGGAAAATTCTTAATGAAAATATTTGGGAAGAAAAATGAATATGGAGTAAAAAAAATTGAGAAAAAATAACATCAAAGGAAATAAATAATTTAGATGAGCAACTAAGAAATTACTAATAAGAATATTTTAAGAGAATAAATGAATAATTGCCTAATTTATGAAGTCTTACACAAGTAATGGTAAACTAAAGTTTTTAATTAAATCTATGGATGAGAAATAATAATTCTACAAGTGGTTAAGCAAATATTATTAAGAAAACGTAGATTGAACTAACTAGCTACATATTAATGACAGTAAAGGAAACAAATAAGGTAAGTATTCTTGGCAAATAATGATATTTGGGTAAATCAATAGGAAGAACAAAGGAAATAGAAATTTATATTTCCTTACATTTCCAATTGGTTAGTAATTTTAGAACATTAGGAAAGACAGTTGATACAAACATATACGAAGGAAAATTCAGATACTTAAAGAAGTTCTCATGCAAATTTAAGTAAATAATTTGGTTTTCCATAAAATAAGAAAATTAAATCAAACAATTTTAAATGAAGAAATTAAACCAAATAAATGAAAATTATTATTAAATACTTTAATTGATTTGGCCAAACATTGTAAGTTTAGTGAAGAAAATATACGACCATTAATGCTAGATTAGAATAAGAAATTTTAGGGTATTACAGTGCCCTACCAGTTGGGGCTGGACAAGCATAAGATAAGTGAAACATGTTAGCCTGAATAGAAATAGAGCCTCGAAAAGCATGAGAAATAACACATATCGAGACCCCTTCAGGGCCTCATAGAGCACCCTCTCACAAAGCTTCTGATCTTAAGCGACTGCGTTCTCCTACTGGTTTTGTCTTTCATAGGGTTTTTGGCCATGACTTCCAAATATAGAGCCCTCGCTTCTATTGAAAAGTGCAAAGCAAAGTTTGGTCAATTTAAACAAATGGACAAAGAAAACATACGAGAGATGTGCAATTGATGTAATCCTAAAAGAATGTGTAAATATATCACAAACATATGGCTATTAGCCATAGTACTTGAGAATTGAACCCACAGGGACGGGGTCAAATTCCAATCACTCAACCTAAAACTAACCAATTATTATTGAAAGCCAAAAGCCAAGAAACATGAAAATAGAAATCATTCAATTTATAGAAATTAAGCCTAACTTGAATAACAACTAAATGCAAATCACCTATTTAATTCAAACATAGTAAACTTGAATTAAAAAGGGAGGCAGAGAGAGGAAAAAAATTACCAACTAATCAAAAGCACAACTGAAAGTTGAATTAATTGATTAATAAAAGCCCAAACTTGAATTAAATCTAAGTACTCCAATCAGGGGCTTTGGGCGATAACTAAATTAAACTGATATGCTCCTAAAGTCACTAAAACTTAAGCTAATATTATGAACAATTACGATGAGGATACCTCAGAGCTCTATTTAAACTAGAGCTAGCCCCTAAAACTTTCCAAATTACATAGTTTCTTATTTTCTAAGCACCACGTCACCTTACTTTAAAGTTCTAATTAGTTTTCAAATTGCAATCCACCATCTACAGTTGATTTGCCAAATTTTTGCATTTTTAATTTTGGAAAGTTTTGGAAACATACCAAATTTTTATAGAATTGGTCTTGGAATCCATGCCTAGGTGATATTTTTTCCCCGTCAATCATCTCTTCCTTATTCTCTTTTCACACTTTTTTGCCAGTATTTTAGCAAACAATTATTCTCTGCACAAACACGCAAAAGCCAGATAAAAACAAAAAAAAATCTCAAATATGATAAAAAAATAATAGATAAGAAGTATCTAAGTAGTTACCTTTTATCCCAAGAGTGTTATCTTCAAAAGTTGCGAGTTGGTAGCCAACCCAGCAGCATATAAAAACTAATTACTCTTTAGGTTCACTCTCCTAGAGAGCTAATGTTCTTGAGTCTTATTTTTTGGATCGAGCACTATCTTCTATCAAAAATACTCTACTACAGCACACTTACTTGGATAGTAAACTTTTCCAAGATTTACCACCTCCACCACCACTTATGTATCACTCCAAACGGGACGCCCTAATCACCATTTAACTTTTCCACATAGAAGAACTCATACTTCCAGTGGTGAACCGCCAAATTCCTATTCGGAGAAGTCATGCACCCTTGATTGTTTGGAAAATTGTACCAACCTTCCTAACCATCTTTACTACAATTCTTCTATAACCCATGAAGCAAAGTAAAAGTTTCTAATAGCAACGGAGCCCCTTCAACTTGCACACCACTATGAATAAGCGCATGGAATGCCATAAGTTGGAATATTTAGTTAGGGTTAAGCTATACTTATCGCATATGCATACAATTAATTGGTGAAAAGGAAACCTGATGAGGATCAATCCTCAACTCCCAAAGTCAACAATCACTTAAGGCAACTCAAAACAATGGATGCTCCTTATATTCAATCTTTAATAATCATGGTGATTGTGATTTTCAAACCCAAAAATGAGATCACTAAATACGATAAACAATTTCTGCCCAATCTCTATCCTAAAAGCTTAGAGCCACCAAAGAGAAAGTTATATAGGAAATACTTTAAAATAGGATTTCATTCACACTCCTTGTAACACCCCAACCCCCTACGGCTAGTGATGTTAGCGATTTCTTAATTTTTGGAACGAAACGGGCATACTTCCACCTAAGAATTGACCATATCCCACGCTTAACATCTTACATTAGGTCCCTACAATAAATAAAAACATAAAAGACATATCCGCAAGCTCACCGAGTACATGACGAAGACCATAACTCTACGAGCACATGCCCGGAGTACACCAAGTATAAAGTACAATAATAAAGAAAGAAATAAGAGATACAGCTCAAAGGATCACACATCTGGAAGTATACATCCCAAGAATAAATAACTTTGACTAGAAGGAAGTCTGACTAATCAGATGGTTGGCTCACATGACCATTAGAACGACTTTTAGCCAATATGTATTACATGAACTATACCAATTAACTTACAAATGCATCAGGATATACGAATATATTACATTACACTATTCTACTCACAATTCTACACGTATAAGCGCTTAACCTCTTTTTCCAAAGCGAAAAGGAGGTTCCTACTCGGTTTACATGAACCACCTTTTACCTATCATATTAAAAACCTGGGGAAAAGGGAAAATAGAAAAGGGATGAGCTACCAAGCGCTTAGTGAATGATTCTCAACCCTAAGAAAATAAAACAGTTGACATAATACATTAGGTAGCATTTACAAGCAAGTTGATATGTAATATTATATAATAATCATGTAGAGCCTCCCATGTTTGTTATTACCTCGATAACCTTCCAGACTCGATGGTATGTCTACCCTCCTTCTATTTCACGCACAAGAGTGCTCAACTAGTCTAAACTATGTCTCTTGTAGCTTGGTAGTGACAATCATTTACTTAACATCACATATAAGGCATAGCAAACTCAAAGGCAAATTGATTCATGCACAAATTCAGATATTGGGAGTAGTGGAGCACTTAGTTCACAGATAAACACCTATCATCAAGGGGTTCAATCAAAATTACCAAGTGAGATTCTTTTTAGTAAGAAACTGGGATTAATGCATAAAGGACAAGGACCATTACTTAAACCTAAGAAAGCCTTTATAAAAGAGTCACTGGCAAATAATTTGGAATTCAATAAAAGCTCTTTTCAAGAGTATATGTACTTTTCCAAATGTTGGTACTAGCATGGTCCATGAATGAGGAGTTTACATCACATAACAAGTACGAAATCATTTCATAGGGCATCAAATTCTTATATTTGTGCAATTCAAGGGAGATCTACACTCGCCCTATAGGTGATCTATACTCACTGTTCATATTATCCATGAGGCCTCTTATAATCAGTGGGCCATTACCCTCATCTTTGTTTTTTAGGGTTCTCACTTCTGGATCTACTCTTTAGGGGTTAGGGATCTCACTTTTGGGTCTACTCCCTAGGAGTTAGGGTTCCGCATACCGAGTCTACTCCCTAAACATTTGCCCAAATATTTAACATCGTTTTCCTAGCCTAAAAACATTTTAAATGCATCTCTCTGTAAATACACTTGCATCACAATTTTCATTGTGTCATAAACCATGGCATTTTCATTCTCAAGAGGGCTAAAAAGCCTTAATGAATTCAAGTCGACTTTTGAAAGCATAAACCACTCATTTTGGTAAAGTAGTTGGGATTATCAAGGGGTGTGATATTAAAACTCATTAAAAAGGTAGTAGTTGGGATTATATATAATTATTTTGATTTTTCATTGTTTTAGGTGCAAACAGTCATACCATTACACAAGACTTCGTGCGATCGCATGAAGCATTAAATAAGTTATAAAAGAGTCCATAACATTTAATTACAACTCATTCTTATCGAACGAATGGAATAACAATCACGGTTAATCACATATCTCAGAATGTTTGCCATATCAAAGCAATTCTTAACCACACTTGTCAATGCACGCTTTAAGCATATTATAAATGTATTTATTCATAACTCACCTTGTTTTCCAATTCAGTAGTTCATTTAAGAAACTTCTAGTTTCACATAAAGAAGCTTAAACTCAATTCAGAATTCAATAGTTATGACATTATCACATTTAACCCCACTTAAAGGCATTCAGTGGTTTAAAACTATGAATCAATCAATTGCTTTCGTTTATTAAATTTGTTCTAGTTTGTATGAAGTGAAGGGTTTAAATAAGCTCGTACCCTTAAAGTCATACATTACCTTATTCTCAAGTTCTCATTTCAATGGTTAGACCCACGGGGCAATTCTGCTAAATTGTTTTGCAACCTAAATGTGGCCTCTAATATAGGAGCTACAACAATTGAAGCATAAAACACAATCAACAAGCAAGTGGAGTTCATCTAGGGTGCATCGGGATAGCTAGATATGCCATATTTAGTTAGCGCATAGCCCTTTTCATTTCATTCTAAAATCACAGAATTATACATGCAACGATCTCATTTGTAATGGTGAGATTAATTTATAACAACTACTATAAGCTATTATCAGCTCAGCAGAACATACATAATTTCATACACATGAGCATATTTCACAACCTCACTAATTTTTTGACAACCTGAGCTCCATCTTTACGATGCCGTCCACAAAAGTCCTTAAACATCAACTTATTTTCCAACTTAATTCATTCCGGATAACCAAACAGCTCAGTTTTAGTTCTAATTCATTACAAATAGCCAAATAACTCGATTAGCTAAGCAACTCCATTAGCCAAGCGACTCTGTTACAAAATGCGTTCATTCCAAAAAGCGAAGCAACGCAATTCCAAGGCCAAACTATACCAAGTAGCCAAGCAATCATCCTATAACCTCTGCTTCCCACATTCAGACTCATCTCTGAACTATATCAATTAACTTAGTAATTGAACAATAATCATAACTCAATAAAAGAGAGGTCAAAACTTGCAAGATTATTAGTAGTTTAGGAAATTGAGAACACCCACCTCTCTCCACGCTTAAGGACCCAACTCCTGGGCTAGTTGGGCAATTTCGAGCTCAGCTCGAGTCTTGTATGTAGAGGTTGCTATGGTGGTGGTGCTGTTCGCATTGAGGTGTAGCCGGGTTAGGGTTTTGCCCACTGTCCCTCATCTCACCCTCTCTCTGCGAGCCTCAAAGCCATCAGCAGGGCAATTTCAGCACTCCACCAATCCATGTCATCACAGTGACAACTGGTAACCACCGCAACTGCCACCCCTCTACGCACGCTCTCTCTCTTTCTCTCCCTCCCTGTGTTTGAGCTATGTCGTATGCCTGGAAAGGTTTTTCCCATCTCGCTCGTGATAAGATGGTGGTGGGCCTGAACTGCACCCCTGCCGCCACTGGCCACCGCCCATCTCCCTCACTCAGCCTCTCTTTCTCTCTCTCTCTCTCTCTCTCACTCTAGCTCGGGTCACAGGGCTGGGTAGAAACCTCCCTCCTAGTCTTGGCAAATTATTATATACACCTAGGAGTACGTGCTCTCATATCTATTTTATATATATTTTTAGGGCGTATTTATCATATATTTTATATTTTAATATATAATTTCTTAAGTGTCATGTGGGAGTACATACACTCGAGTTTATGATATATGCTTTGTCTGGTCTCCTTTCCTGCCCCCGGGAAAGGGCTATGGCCTCTTTTCCTTCTTTTTCTTTTTTTTTTTTTTTGTTTTGGTTCATCTAGAATCCAAGTCACTAAAATGCCTGGGCCCAAAGTCAAACCCAAAATCTCTAGTGTTCGTTAACGCACCCGATTTTACTAATTTGGCTTGGCCTAAAATCTGACAGAGTATTAATTTTTTCGTGTGTATATAATAAGTTACATTTCAAAATTAATAATATTTATGATAATTCCTTTTTAATGAAATTTATTTGCTTCAATAAGCACATAAATATTAATCCATCTTAACTAAAGTAAAAGAGTTACAATTAGATAAAATCATTGGACGGATTAATAAGTCTATAAGCAAACAAAATATAACCAAACAAAAAAACGCAGGTATTAAACTCGTCTGAATTTTCGCCATTCCTCCATAGAAAGTATATCTAATGCCAAACTTCAGCAGATAGAGAAAAAATAGACATCTCAAAGAATTGATAAAACTTATACTTGCATCACTTGGGCACTATTAGGTTAGAACCAAACTTTACACAAATGTAACAAATTTATGGGGCAAAATCTGCACTATAAAATCTACGATTTTCATTGTTTTAGTGAAAGAAAATACAAAGTATTATCAAAATTTATTCCATATTCCTAAAGTAGACTCCCTAGGCTTCACATCAAAGCATAGAACACCTAAAATGGACTTTGTAGATAAAAGCCGAACCAAACTCGTGTGTAGAGCTAAAATGGTGGTGTTCTTGACGGGAGGGGCGGGGCTTGGACTTTAGTAAGGATAAGGGAGTAGCCAAAAGTTGGGCTGGATTTAGTATGCATCAACCTCCCTATCTTGTGAAGGGTCTACCCTCAAATCTTCAAAGTCATCTTCCACATAAGGAGCAAGGTCTCCCATATTGAAAGTACCACTTACATTCAAATCACTCAGTAGCTCTAATTTGTAGGCATTATATCCAATTCGCTCAAGCACCTTGAGGGACCATATCCATAAGACATAAGTTTATTCTCCTCCCTAAGGGGAAATTCTCCTTCCCTAATTGCAACCAAACTTAGTTTCCTGGGTTAAAAACCTGGGGCTTCCTATTCTTATTTGCTCTAACTTTGTAAGAGGCATTGACCTTCTCTGTGTAAGCTCTAATTTGGTCATGGAGTTTCTTCACCTCCTTAGCTCTCTATTTAGCATCAAAGATAGCCCTATACTTAATAGAAAGAAGAAGAAGGTCTATAGGAGTACGAGGATTGACTCCATAGCAAGTTTTAAAAGGAAAGTGGGATGTAGAATAAGTAGGAGCCTAGTTGTAAGAAAACTTGACGTGTGAAAGCTTTAGATCTCTTTCCTTGAGGTTTTGGCTCACCAACCCTCTAATTTAGGTGGATAAATTCTATTTGGTAACATCTATCTGGTCATTGCTTTTAGGGTGATAAGTAGTGCTAAATAAGAGCTTGGTTCCTAATAATTTCCATTAGCACCTCCAGAAATGAGAAAGGAATTTGATGTCTTAATTAGAGAAAATACTTCTTAGCACCCCATACATCTTGATGGCCTCTTTGAAATAAATATCAACCATATGAAAACCATCATCACTCTTATCGCAGGGAATAAAGTGAGCCATCTTAAGGAACCGATCAAACATAACCATAATATAATCATGCCCCCTCTGGGCTCTTGGAAAATTAAAAATGAAGTCTATACTCACATCTTCTCATGGGCCACTTGGTCTTAGAAGAGAAGTGTTCAACACTTGGTGGAAAGTGTTCTTAGCTCTGTGACATGTAGCACACTTGGAGATAACGTTATGGACAACACTTGCCATTCTAGCTCAATAGAAATGGTCCTTTAAGATCTCAATTCATTTGTTGATGCAAAAATGATCTCCCAACGTACCACCATGAGCTTTCCAAATAAGTAACTCCCTTAGAGAGCTTCTAGGAACACATAGCTTGTTGTTCTTAAATAGACAACCATCTTACACGATATAGGGATCATAGTCCTAGGGTTAGCAGTGATTTCTTATAAGTCCTTATCCTTCTTCTAGAGATCTTGGACAATGTCAAATCTCAAGATTTTAGCCTCAAAAGTGGAGAAAGGAGTGTATCTCCTTGAAACTGCATTGGCTAACACATTTTCTTTGCTATTTTAGTGCTTGCAGGTGAATAAAAATGTTTGGAGAAATTCTATCCACTTGGCATGCCTTAAATTGAGCTTAGCTTATCCATTGATGAAAGATAAGGCCTAGTGATCTGAATATATCACAAAGGGCTTAGGTTTAAGATAGTGATTCCAATAAGTAAGAGCCTGATTGATAGCTTGAAACTCATTGTGACAAGTGGAGTAGTTGAGTTTAGGGTCACTCAACTAACTGACTAAAATAGATGAAGTGCTACTTGGCTTAGGTGAGAACCATGTTGATGCCAATTGCACTAGCATCATACTTAACTTCATAAAAGAGCTCAACATTAGGAAGAGCCACATAGGAGCTCAACAGAGCTTGTATTTGATTACCTCAAAGGTTCTTTGAGCAGCCTTTGTCCACTGAAAACTTCCCTTCATCATGCAGTCAGTCAAATGACACATAATGGAGCTAAAGCCTTTGATGAACCAATGATAAAAGGATGCTAACCCATGGAAACTTCTAACCTCTATGATAGAGGTAGGACGAGCCAACTCTTGATGGCTTCAACCTTAGACTTATACACTTGTATGCCATCTCGAGATGGCATGGCCCAGAAAAGCAACTTAAGGTAGTAATAAGTCACATTTCTTAAAGTCAGCATAAAAGTTTTGCTGCCTCAAGATGTGAGACTTAGGAAAGATGCTCACCATAAGATGCTTCATCACGGCTATACACAAAAATATCATCAATATACACCACAACAAGTCTCCCAATGAAAGGCCTTAGAACCTCATTTATAAGTCTAAAGAAGGTACGAGGAGCATTAGATAAACCAAAAGGCATAACAAGTCACTCATGTAGGCCATAGTTGGTCTTGAAAGCAGTTTTTAATTCATCACCTTCTTCCATTCTAATTTGATGATGTCGATGTTAAGATTAATTTTATAGAATACCTTAGACTTATGCAATTCATCAAGTGTGTCATTCTAGCAAGGAATAGGGAACCTACATTTGATGGTGATGTTATTTATAGCCCTAAAGTCAACATACATATGCCAAGTCCCATCTTTCTTAGGTACCAAATGGGTAGGAACTGAACAAGGACTCAAACTCTCCCTAATATACCCATGGTTAAGCAACCCGTAGACTTGTCTTTGTGACTCTTATACCTGCCTAAAATTGTACCTATATGCTATCTTGTTAGGAAAAGCAGCACCTAATATAAGATCAATTTGGTGCTCAATCCATCTCAAGGGAAGGAGCCCTCGGGGTAAATCAGTAGGGAATGCATCCTCAAACTCTCTCAAGAGTGATTGAGCTAGAGTATGTATGGGTTCTACTTCCTCACTTGTGTTTTATTCTATCATAAGTAAGGTAAATAGAGGGTTGCTCATGCTAGAGGCTTGCTCATACTAATGGCTCTCTCTTCTCATGTTTCACTCATGTAGAGGCTTTCTCACTTCCCTTCCCTGGTTTAATTTGTTAATGTTTGGGTAGGGAGAATGGGGCCAAAGTAAGACCATAACCCTTATGCTTGAATGCATATGTACTTACATGCATGAATCACATAGTTATCCTCATATGATCAAAGTCTAATAAGTAATAAATGACAAGCATCTATAGCAGGAACAACACATGGCATTTCACCACAATGGGTACCAATCGAAAATAAAATAATATCTTGTTTAGAGATACTTACCTCACTCTCTTTCTTGTGCCATTCAATAGTATATGTGGTTGGATGCACCTTAGTGGGCAATTGAAGCTTGTTAATGAGTGTCATTGATACCACATGAGTGAAACTTTCTCCATTAATGATGAGGTTACACACCTTGTCTCTAACTACACGCTAAGTACAAAAGATTTGTTCCCTTTGGTTGGTTCAAGAGGAACATTTTTTATGTGAAGTACTCTTCAGATTACTAATAATTCACCAACGTTTGGAGTGACCCAATTGTGATCCCAATTCTCAAGCTCCTCATCACTAGTTTTTTCCTCAAGGGCTTGGATCACTTCCACCTAACTAATGGTAGGAGTCTTTCTATTGGGACAATCAGGTTAGAAGTAACCATAGCCATAACAATTGAAGCTTTCTTCCACTCCAACCTCTTTAAGGGTTCACTAGTGATTCCCTCACCCTTATCTGGGGCTTTGATGGGGGTTAGAGTAGTCTTGGTCTTCGGATAAGGAAAAAGCCCTTTTATAGAGATATGGGGTGAATTCGTAGAGGGGCTTAGGAAAGGTTTTCTACCCTTGAGTTGTTTCTTAATTTCAATAGCTAGATTGTAAACATTATCAAATGATAGGCAAGGTTGTAAGTATACCTTTGTTATCAATTTTTGGGGATAGACCCTTATGACCCTCCTTTGGGGTTGTTCAAACTCCCTAATATATTCTTTCACTTTAAGGTTCTCTTGACTAAGAGAGGTGATCCCAAGATAGAGGTCTTGTTTGTAGAAGGATGGTAGGAACCCCTTATCCAAGTGCTTCTTGAGTTTAGAGCATGCCTTTATCTTAGACTTAGCTTTCCTTGTCCTATTCCTTTTCAAGTCCTCATACCATAAGGATGTATATCATTCCATCTTAAGAATAGCCATCTTGAAGTACTTTTTATCATTATACTCCCTAAGCTAAAAGATCCTCTCTATAAATTAAACCCAACCTAGGTAGCTTTCCATATTAAGGATTTCATCGAACGATGGTGCTTCAATCTTGAGGTCTCTAAGTTCACGCCTTGGATACCTTTTTCTCCTAATTCCTCTGTCCTTATCATTGTAGTCATCACAAGATGATGAATAAGCAATGTGAATAGGGCTAACATGAATCTCCCAGTGCTGCGAATTCCCTTACAAGCTCCCTCACTGCTCTTGAAGTGTATGGCCTTTCTTGAGAGGGAAAAGAAGGGGCTAACATCGACTGTTGTTTTAACCATGGGCTACCCATGGACTGTGGGTGTCACCAAGGAGTGTTCATGGTTGGCCCTATCCACTCAAGTACTACAGTTTTTGTAAAGGCCTTTTCTTATAAAGTTTAGGGTTGTGTTCAGGTTGGGAATTATGTTTGGCTATTTTTGGTGTTCTTTGTAGACTAAGGAGCATTGATTAATGGGGTTAAATAAGGGTAACTTGATGAAACCAAAGTGTGGAATTTTTAGATGGATTTCAGATTAAAGGTGAGGCTTTTGATTAAATCAATATAGATGAGGCTTTTCATTTAAAACCAAACCAAAAAAGAGCTCTAGCTCTTATTATACTTAATGAGGATCAATCCTCAACTCCCAAGACTAACAATCACTCAAGAGAACCCTAAATGAGAGTCCTACAAAATGTCTTAGGAAATAAGTCAAAAATCTAAAGATTATGACAAATTCCATGAACATCATGGTTGGTCCTACGAGTGGTTTCAATTCTCTAAATGCCATAACTTAACTGAGCTTCCGAATCTGAGCTTTCCAATACGCTGCATTTAACTTCTTATCATCAATCCATCCAATGATGGTCGATATTATCTCCATGTTGTGACCAACATCATTATCTTTCTTTCCTTCTAAGTCACTGTAATTCCGATCCTCACCTTTTCCTCTTCTCAAGAAACGATTGAGCTGCCCTTGATCGGCCAATACGTACAGGCTTTCTTGAGTCAACGACACTCAGAGAAGGTTTTCCCAGAATTCTCATGGTGCTCACAATACTTGTGCATATTCCTAAATTTCGCCAGAGACCTATAGGGTTTGGTCGTCAAAATCCTGCACATACATCTATGCCTTGTAGACATCCAAATGATTGTCACAATTAGCAGCTATGCCGAAGGGATAGGCAGTTGGCATCTTAACTTTCTTAGGGCATGGAGCCTCTATAATTGCTCTACTGAAAGGTGCTGAGAAGGAAGAGAAGGACCCTCTCTCTAATATGCCCCCGATCTGAAGCACAGGACGCCCAAGATGGCCTAACTCTATCAACAAAGGTGACCTACAATGCCTCAAGGATACCCTTGCTTTTGCCCCCTTTGGTGCTGGTCGTTCGACAGGGGCATAAGTGTTACAGGGTGCTGGAGTTCCCGTTGGGGTCCTTCCCATAGACCTGGCTATTGAAGGAACTCTTTCTTTAGAGCCTACCCCTTCTGAGTAATGGGGGCGAGAGGACTCCTCCTGCTCCTCATGCCATCAGGCTCCTTGGCTTTTGATGTGTGGGGAGTTGTGACAGATCGGGATAGAGCGACACTATTATGGCTTTCTGGACAGCTGCCTTAGCTTAATGATTATCCTAGCATCCTCACCTTACAAAGTGCTTGGAGCTTGCTAATATGGAGGGGTGTATCCAGGTGTTGGTTCGTATTCGAGCCCATCCAACTATTCTGGAGTAAAACATTGCTGAGCAAAAGGGCAATCCATTGAATTCTCTCTGGACCTCTGAGTCAGGGAGTCTCCATGCCCCCTTGGGGTGTCTTTGCTACCCCACGCTTACCCTTATCTCCCTACTTCGATGCTTTAAATTGAGTGTCAATCGTACCATCTTGTTGATGTGTCCTCACAAAAGGCGTCAATCTATTTTAGAAGAAACTTACTTGAATAGTTATGATGTCGGGACTTACATTTGGCTGACGTGTCGATTAATTATGCGAACTGACATCTTCTCCCCTTAATGACCTGCACAAAGGTTAGCCATGGGTGTTTTTCCTAAGAAAGGCCTTGTTTTCGAGGAGTTCTTAGTGAGTTAGTCAAGTCATGAGTAGTAAAAGTCCCCTAAAAGGGGAAGTCTTCGAGTATTTATAGCCTTGTTGTTGGTAACCCAGGTCAAGATGGTAATTTCCCTATTTAGGGGTCAAATTACCATTATAGCCCCCAGCATTGTTTTACGTTCCTTATGGTCAACTCTGACCCCAAGTTGACTTGTGTCAGCACAACATGTCGCCTTTCTATTGGACGGGTCACCTAATATCCCAATCAAAAACAATACGAAGAAAATTAATATAAACTAATGTATACATATAACTGATAGGATGATTCCATTTCTTCACCAGAATACACTCACAATCGTGTACTATGTGTTTCTTGTAATATCATGATGGTATCTACGGAAGAAATTGGCTTATACGATAGTCTCATAATTATATAATTAAGTGACAGGTGCTGACAACAATGCCAGGGTATTACATAAGGATTGTGAGATGCTTATCATATACACACATGCATGCATGTTTCAATAGGGTTTAACTCACATCAAAGAGATATAATAAGACATATATGTCAAAGCCATTTAGGTAATACCATACATGATCCCACTCGGCTTGTTTAGCTCGGTAAACACAATCAAGCATATCTCTTGCATTAGATTGGTACTTAAGCAGTTCAATCCTAATTTAATAAACTAAGCAATCATATAAGCATGCTATATAAATTTGGTCCTCATCAAGGTCCTTTGACTATAGGTTAATGTCAGACGACTTTATAATGCATGTCAAGGTTAAACCACTTTGAGCTCAACTCAAAGTCCAGTAAAAGGTCAATGTTCCAAGCTAAGTCAATCATACAATGATATAAGCTGGATCAAATATACTGCAAAGAGTATTTTAGAGCTATACATGGAAGGATACTACTTCATATTCTAGCAGCTCAAGTGTTTAACATGAAAGGTATATAAAAAATGTTAGTTTGTTATAGAGCATATGTCAATGCCCATGCAAGTCTGAGTACTACTCAAAGTCAGCAACACGATATTCAGAGTCTAGTTAGCTTAGTATCAAACAACTAATTTAGTTATCAAATAAAGAAAATCAAACATCATGGGTTCAGTCTCAACACTTAAAATTTATCAAGTCATGCTCACTAAGAATGTAATACACTAATAAACATGTTATGTATATTTACCACTTTACATATCATTACTTTCAATTGGTTTGACGTCATGAAAACCAACATCATCTTGTGCTCAACAAGTAACGCATTCATCCACATTCCCTACATGATTTAGGTAAAACCAAGGCTTGGAGCAGGACTAGTTGCCTCTCATGCTAGTCTTGAAGTGTCCGAGATGCTTCGAGACGTATACCAGTACATGAAGATAAGTTCTCTCTACACTTGCTATCTTACTTCTCTATGAGATCATTCCAAATGGTAATGTAGGCGAGTATAACCCTCATGTGCATTGCCGGGAGGAGTGACGGTCCAGAGGAGAACTAAGTAGATCTCCAATCATACAACTTCTTTGCCATGGAAGAAGTAAAGAGAAGTGAAATTTGAAGGTAAATGAACGTACAAAGGTAGAGAAAATTGGGAAGCTGAAGGGAAAATTTGAGGTAGAATGCGGTAAGAAATTAGAAAAAGCATAAGAAGTACTTACACTTGAAATTGGGACAAGACATCCCTTGTTTTCACAGAAGAATCCCAAAAGATGCTTAACTTCTAGTTAAAAACTTTTGGAAATGAGTAAACTCATAATTACAATTACGGTACAATGGAGAGAAGCTAAAGAGCCACACCATGTTCAGGGCAACTACTTTGCAAACACCTGGAGGTAGAAAAATCTTAAGGGAAAGGAAATACTATAGCAACAATTTAATTTCATAAAATAGTGGATTAAAAATTCAATTAGGGTGGTAACTTCCAAACACTGAAATAAAAAATCTTTTAGATAAAACCTTTTGGTCAACTTTTTTTTTAGGTCGGATAGAAACTTTAGCCAACTCATTAGGAATGAGATCAAGTTAAATACAGTAGATCAAAACCAACCTCAAGAGACCCTACTAAGCATATCCTGAGGTATTTAGGTTAAGTCAGTCACCAAGGTTGAGGTCCACCAAATACAAGATTAAGAAGACCCCAAAGGGCAAATGATTTGATTAAGCCCCTCTGTTAGGTTAGCCTAAGTTCAAGAGCTCAGCCAAATAGAGAAACCTAGCTTAATGGCATTCAACTTTGTCCCACCTATTTGTTCCCAAGGGAAGGAGTAAAAGCTCATGCAATATTCTGGCAAGAGGCAACTATTTTGGAGGATCAAGTTATTTAGGAAACAAACTCTATCTAGCCAATGGGAGAGTCCTAGTATAACATCTCTAAGATCTTCTCAAAACCTCTATATGAGCAAGCTAAGATCAAGATCTAAGATAAGTCATCCAAGACATACCAAATCTACTAGTTTCTTTCACCACCTACTTCTTTCCCTCTCTAACTTAAGCATTGAAGACTCTCTAGAAGGCAAAAACTTCTCTTCTAGAGAGTTCTTTTGTACGTCCCTTAGCTAGTTGTTAACTTCTCTAACAAGATTCATTTAACCATCCCCATAAACTCTCTTACTCTGAGTTGAAACAAAAGGTATGGAAGTTAATTAATTTTCAGACTTAAGAAACACACTATCCCAAAGAGTCCATCTCACTAAGCACATTCAATTACTAAAACATTTAAGAGTTGGCTAAGTAAATATGAAGAAGCACATTTTAGTAATGCAACTTATATATGTAATTGATCAATGTTTTCCAATCTCAATCCTAGCTATATGTTAAGGAGCTGTGCATGTGATATTGTTGCCTATTGTGTTTAACTCAATAGACTGACCATGGGCCTTTTAATCAACTATTTAGTGAAAAGTTTTTATTATTTGGCACGAAAATAGGTGACTGATAAGCAGGTTTTGTCTTTCATTGCAAGGCAGGGCCTATTCACACACCTTGCGAAGCTCTAACCCTTGACGTCAATATCACTCGAACTCAATCCTTTATTTTTTCCGATAATCGAAACTATCATGACTTATTGTTTTGGTTGATGTACTCTTTTTCATTGTCCTTATGCTTTTTTCCCCCCTTAGGTTTTGTTTGGATCTTAAAAAATTTGGTGGAAAGAAAAAAATTTATGAAATTAACTTTTTTTCTTAAGTTTAGTTTAGAGAATATTATAAAGAAAAAAATATGGAGGAAAATTAGGTGGAAAATTTGTTAGAAATAGGTGATAAAATTTTCCTCATAAAATTATGACGAAAGTTTGGGAAAAGCTCCGAAAAAAACTCTTGACCTCCTCCAACCTCGCATTGCTTAGATGAAATCAACATGATTTATATAATTCATCAACATTCAAATTTCTTATCCAAACTCTTATATTTTTCTTCAATAAAAAAAAGAGAAAAAAAACTCTTTTTTTCCCTACTTTTTTTTCCTTACATTTTTTTTCCTTCCAACTTTTTTTTTACCAAATTTTCTAAGGACTAAATGGGGTCTTAATATATAGAAAAAGGGAGCCTTAATATTTGTTTGTTTGAAAAAAAAAAACTTTTCTTTCTTCTGGGCAAGATCATGAATTTATGGATATTGACCCCTTTCTAGTAGACTTAGTCAGTGTTTGGCTTGAATTTTTAAAGTGTTTTTGGAGTCCAAAAACTGAAATTAGGGCAAACGCCCATATTTTTGAAAAATAAAAATTGTTTTGCAAAAGCAGTTTATGGTAGAAATCACTCCATAAGCAGAAGCAGCATTTTGGTACTTTGGATTCTCATTTCTCGCAGCCCACGCTTGACAAATACGGAGACTGTTAATGAAAGTTTTCTTGTGGACAATTATACCCCTAAACACTGAAACCAATCCCTAATTTATACATGCAAATACCCACTGCCTTCCCCCTCTGTTCCTTCAATTCACAGTCACATGAACCTCATCTTCAATTTAAGTCTTCTCTACAATTTTGTTTAGATCAACATGACTCCACCTCATCAGTATCATACAACACCATACCCAAAGAAGGAGGTGAGTACCATTGATCCATGCTAATCTAATAATTTTATTCCTTTAACATTCATAAGTTATAGTCTCCGTTCTTAGTTGGGGATGAGTGGAGTGAATATATTGTATATAATTCATACTTACCAGGCAAATAATGGAATTTGGAATGGTATATGTCAATCCATGGTAATATTTTCTTCACATGTTATGTTTATGTTGGTCTGGGCATAACTCTTTCATCTGAATTTGCAATCTCTAATCTGAATTGTTAGGCAAAGATATTGAGATGGTGGTGAGCTAGTGATAATGATGGACTATAGTGGGGTAAATAATAGAGGTTAGATGACTGGAAAAGATTCAGGAAGAGAGAGAAATAGAAGGAGAAAGAGAGAGAGAGAAAACGAGGTAAAATTTACAGGGTAAATGGAAGAATGAAGGGGAGGACGAAGAAGATGTTGGCTGAGGAGAATATATGGGCAATGAATTAATTAGTGAGGGAAAATAAAAAAATAAAAATAGAAGTGCTATACCTATCTCCATCATAGCACGTGAATGACCGCATAAGTCACTTTAGGTGATTGATGGGTTGACTGCACTTTTGGTGGGAGAAGAGGAGTAGACAAGCTAAGTTAATATTTTGGAGGCATAATTTGGTGGTGATTAGATTGATATAATTATGAGTATTGATTTTTACTTATTACACTTTAAATATATTTGGCTTGGTGACTCCTCTATCAATTTCTCTTTTCTCTTTCTATTTTATAATTCTTGAATTTTGTTTATTTTAGTTTGGTCCAATCTAATAATTTTTACCTTTTTTTATGTTCGTGTAATATTTGTAATTTTTTTTCCCATGATGTTTTCAATGTTACTTTTGTAGAGTAAGACATCAAATCTTGATCATAAGATACGTGTGGCACCATCCAAAAATAGAGCAACTTCCTCAAATAATGCTTCTTCCGCTACGAACAAGGTTTAATGTATTATTGTATTAACTAATTATATTTCTGTATTTAATTGATGTTTTAAGATGGAAATCATATCTAAAATTTACTTCTTCATGACATTCTAGGGTAAACGACCAATAAATCTCAATGTTGCTAATGAGTTCTCATCCAGAGAATTTCATATGCAATCTAATCCATCTATGCATGATCAAGTAAGTAACTTTAGTGCCATCTTGTTATATTTTTTGATAAAATATTTCAATATTAGCTTAATTTATTTATTAATAGCAATGTTGATATTGTGATTAATATAATAGTTAACGTTAACTTCAGTTAGCAACTATCATAATGAACTAGCTAACCTGTAGATTGTATAAGATCATGTTGATATGTAATGCAACATATTATTTCTATTTGGCCTCTGTCGTCTTCTTTGTTTATTTGAGAGTTTTCACTTATATTTGTACTTAACTTTTATTAGATTGCTAGTCAAAAACTCATTATGAAAGGACATTGTCAAAGTTCTTTTGGCACCTCTCGTCAAATTGTGAAGAAAGAAAAGGCAAATTGGGATCCAATGGCAACAGAGACTTTTTATCAAGTTTGTGCTGAAGAGGTTTATGCGGGAAATAGACCACATACACATTTCAATAAGATAGGATGGGATAATGTGGCTATAAAGTTTCGATAAAGGAGTGGAAGGAATTATGATTGTAGGCAATTAAAAATAGGTGGGAAGCTCTAAAAACTTAAAATAAAGCATGGAAGAAGTTGTTAATGGAGACTGGTTTAGGATGGGATCCTGATAAAAACATAGTTCTTACTGATGACTCTTGGTGGGAGGAAAAAATCAAGGTTGGTATACCTTTCTAGTTTAGATATGTTCTTAGCTTTTAATTTGAAGATCATACTAACATATTTTGTCCATCTTACTTACAAGCTAATCCTGAATACGCCAATTTTTATGAAGTGGGGTTAGCTAATTTAATAGAAATAGCTATAATGTTTTGTAACACATTTGCAATTGGTGATCATTCATGGGATCCATATACAATAGAAGTTAATGAAAATGGAGTGAGGGAGGGAGAGGGGGAATATCAGGTGGTAGAGGAAGAGGAGAATATAGAAGTTATAAGAACTGTAAGAACTGAAGATAGTGGATATGATGGCTGTGGAGTTCCAAATATTAGTTTGGAAAATATTGAGGTTGATAACGTTGATTCTGTTGAGCAAGAGGGTCACAAGAAAAAAAAACATCTAGTTCTAAGGAAGGGCAAGAAAGACCAACAAAGAGGATTAAATCAAAAATAGGTACTGCTGTAGGTATGCAAAGTCGATTGGATCGTATTGTGGAGGCTACAGAAAGTTATATCCCTCATTTCACTGCGACGTCTATGTCAAATGATCTTCCCGATTGTAGCATCGCAGAATGTATGCGTTTGCTTAAAACTCTTCCTTCTATTGAGCTTGGTAGTGAGCTATATATGCTAGGTGCTCGTTTATTTATCAAGCGACAATATAGGGAGATGTTTATTGCATTGGAAGACGATGACGTGAGAGTTGCTTGGCTTGAGGACGAGCTGGAGCTCATAAAACAGGGCAAACGTACTTCTAGACCTTAGTTTTTCTTTTATTTTTTTAATAGAATAATGCATAGTACTAAGTACGTAACAATGTTAGCATTTTCCTTTTTTGTCTTTTATTTTGCACTTAATACAACACTATTTTTTTATTACTTTTATAGGGAACTTGTTTGGTTGTCATATATTTTATTTCTATGATATAATTTAATTATGGTATTAATTATTGTTTATTTTGGCACGTAATGTTTTGATTATTTTTCTTAGGATGATGGAATTGATATCAACCAGATTAAAAAACCTACTACTGAAGAGGATAAAATGGATTATGATGACTCAGAAGATGAAAATGAAGAGATTGAAATGAGTGATGATGATGATGACTATGAACAAATATTTCTTCAACATGAACTTAACAAGAGAGGGCTACTTTTACTTGTTACATTGGGAGCAACATTATGTACTCAATATTATATGAAGTACCTCATGGAACGAAAGGTTAGAGCTTCAATATGCTCAGGATGGCAATATGTCATTGATGTGCTTAATGCCCCAGGTGAGAGTTATAGGATGTTCATAATGGAGCCACATGCATTCATTCGACTAGCAAAATTACTAATAAAAAGTTATGGCTTATGTTCAACAAGAACAATGTGCGCAGAAGAGGCATTGGCCATGTTTCTTTGGACTGGTGCGCATGGGCACTCCAATCGTACTGTTCAATCTAGATTTCAACATTCTGGAGAAACAGTAAGTAGAAAATTTGCTGAAATTTTGAAATCTTTGATTGCGTTTTCTAGAGATATTATACAACCACCCGATCGTCAATTTAAAGAGATTCCAAGTAAAATTAGAGAAGATTATAGATTTT
>JAKOGI010002088.1:125000-144540 GCA_029747015.1 Carnegiea gigantea
AAATAACGACACACAAGATTTACGTGGAAACCCAATGCGGAAAAAAACCACGAACGGCGACGAGCATAATCAATCCACTATATGAGTAGGAAGAGTACAAAATGATTACAATCACAACAGGTGATTTGATCTAATAGCAGAATTACAATCTCTCTTGTAATCTCTCTCAAAGTCTCCCTACCTCTCAATGTATTTAGGGATTCAGGGATTCAGGAGTGATTTTTAGATCCTAGGTATGGCCCCCTTTTATAGGGTCTAGAAAACAAAAATCTTACCCTTAGAGACGAACCCTAGCCGCCAGGGGGAATTGCACGTCAAGACAAACCCTAGCCGCCACCATTGCGAACCCGAAGTCGACACGTGGCGCGACCGTGCCACATGGCGCGGTGTCCCCATGCCATTGTTCTGTTTTTTCTCGACTGCTTGCTCCTCTGTCCTGACACGTCCGTGTTCGGTTAGCACAGTCCCACCGTGCCAATACTTGGATTTTGGGCCACGAAACCCAGCAATCTCCACCTTGGACCAAAATCTCCAATCACCAACTCTCTAACGCCGTTGTCGCACCCCGAAGGGTGACGCCCCCAAGGGGCAATGCCCCGAAGGGCGCTCAAATACTGTGAATGCCAATTAAGTCCAAGCAATGCTCGAACTTAACTATAGGTAGAGGCTTGGTCAACATGTCTGCAGGGTTCTCCGAAGTGTGAACCTTTCTCACGACTATTTCCCCAGCAGCAACTGTGTCTCTGCTATAGTGATACTTGACACTGATGTGCTTGGTCTTTGAATGGTAGGCATCGTTCTTAGTCAAGTGGATTGCACTATGACTATCAGAAAACACCACAGTGGTAGCCTGTGGAACGCCAAGCTCAGTAATAAGGCCCCTTAACCAACTAGCTTCCTTCACTCCTTCAGTAGTAGCAACATACTCAGTCTCGGTAGTAAATAGAGCTGCAATAGACTGTAACGATGATTTTTAAGAGATAGCACCTGTACACATAGTGAAGATATACCCGGATATGGACCTCCTTCTATCAAGATCACTAGCATAGTCAGAATCAACAAAGCCTATAACATCACATGTACTAGCTTTGTTTCTATCAAATACTAACCCCTTATCAATAGTACCCTTCACATAGCGAAGGATCCACTTCACAGCTTCCCAATGATCCTTTCCAGGATTATGCATATACCTACTTACCACACTTACCGCATATGATAAATCTGGCCTAGTGCATACATAGCATACATCAAACTACCAACAGCACTAGAATAAGGAACATTAGACATTCTATCTATACCCTCCTCAGTTTGTGCATAACACTCAGCAGATAATCTGAAATGCGCAGCAAGGGGTGTGGAAACTGCTTTACAGTTATCCATTTTAAATCTGCCTAGTGCTTTCTCAAGGTAGCGTCCTTGAGATAAATACAGCTTACCAGCCTTTCGATCCCTCTGAATCTCCATACCTAGAATCTTCTTTGTTGCACCCAGGTCCTTCATCTCAAACTCCTCACTGAGTTGAGATTTCAACTTGCTAATCAAGGATTTATCCTTAGAGGCAATCAACATATCATTAACATACAATAGCAAGTAAATAAAGAAACCATCGAAATATTGTCTAAAATACACACAATTATCATATCGGCTGCGTGTGTATCCTTGTGTAATCATGAAGGTGTCAAACCTTTTGTACCACTGCCTAGGAGCCCGCTTAAGTCCATACAAGGACTTCTTCAATCTACACACCAATTGTTCCTTCCCAGGAACAACAAAACCTTTAGGTTGCTTCATGTAGATTTCTTCCTCTAACTCCCCATCAAGGAATGCAGTCTTCACATCAAGCTGCTCTAGCTCCAGATCAAACAAGGCAACAAATGCAAGAAGCACTCGAATGGAGGTATGTCTAATAACAGGTGAGAATACCTCATTGTAATCAATACCTTCCTTCTGATTGCAGCCACGAACAACCAGGCGCGCTTTCCACCTTGCATCTTCAACTCCAGGAATGCCCTCCTTTTCCTTGTAGATCCATTTAGCAATTAAGGCTCTCCGACCTTCTGTAGCTCACATAGTTCCTAAGTTCGATTCTTTTGCAAACTCTCCATTTTCTCTTGCATAGCTAGGATCCAATTAGGTGAACTTGGGCAGGAGATTGCTTCAGTATAGGTTAAAGGTTCCACACCTTCAGGCACCTCCTCTACAACTAAAAGTGCATATGCTATCAGTCCCTCATCATTGTTGTAGCGAGCAGACCTCCTAATCTCCCTCCGAGGACGATCACGAGTTATAGAGTGACCAACCTCCACCTGAGGCTGATCATGACTGATAGTGCTAGGTTCAGTAACTGAGCCTCCCTGTTGGGCTGATCTGCAGCTCCACCTTGAACTGCAGCGGTCTCCACTTCTATCTCCATACTGGTATCTTGCTGATCACCTGCACCAGTAGAAGGAATAACAGAATCCTCTCCAGAAGATAACATAGCAGTCTCATTGAAAGTTACATCCCTACTCTGAATGACTTTCTTAGACTCAGGACATCACATGCGGTATCCTTTAGACTCAGATGCATATCTAAGAAACATACATTTGATAGCCCTAGGGGCTAATTTTCCATGATTCACATGGGCATACACAGGACATCTAAATATTCTTAAACTAGAACAATCAACAGGATTACCTGACCATACTTCTTCTAGAATCTGGAAGTTAATGGAGGTGTGTGGTGAACGATTCACTAAGTAGCAGGTTGTAGAAATAGCCTCAGCCCAGAAAGCTTTATGATCCCAAAGCCCTGCATTAGAAAGCATACATCGAGTTTTCTCCAGTAGAGTCCTGTTGATTCATTCTGCAACTCCATTTTGCTGTAGTTTTCCAACCAAAGTCTTGTGCCTAGCTATGCCATTCACCGCGCAGAACTCATCAAATTCTGACTCAACGAACTCAAGACTATTGTCAATCCTAAATTTCTTGATCTTTCTCCCAGTCTGGTTCTCAACAAGAGCCTTGAACTTCTTGAACATGGAGAATATCTCATTTTTCTGTCTCAAGAGGTAAACTCAAACTTTGCGTGAGAAATCATCAACAAAAGTTAACATGTAGCGCTTACCTCCAAGAGAAGGAACCTTTGAAAGACCCCATAGATCAGAATGAATGTAATCAAGGATCTCCTAAGTACGGTGCTTTGCTTTAGAGAAACTCACCCTCTTCTGTTTCCCAAAGACACAATGATCATCAAAATCAAGGTTATCAGTACCAGCGCTACCCAGACAACCTTTCTTGCTTAGAATGGTCATCCCTTTCTCACTCATATGACCCAATCTCATGTGCCATAACCTTGTATCATTAGCATCTGCTGATGCTGTACCCACTGCAGCTACTCCAGTAACTATATTTCCTTGTAGAATATAGAGACTGCCCTGTCGTAGTCCCTTCATTATTATCATGGCTCTCTTTGTCACTTTTAGGACACCATTCTCCATTATAATCCTACAACCATTATTCTCAAGAGCACCCAAGGAGATTAAACAGCGAGTCATATCAGGTATGTGATGAACCTTAGACAAGGTTCTAACTATGCCATCATGAGTTTTAATCTGCACAGTACCTATTCCTGCAACCTTGCACTCAACATCGTTGCCCATAAGTACAACCCCAGTATCAACATGCTCATAAGTGACAAACCAGTCCCTACGAGGACACATGTAATATTTACAACCAGAATCTAAAATCCAATCATCACCTAATCCTTTTTTAGATGTAGTGGCCAAGGACATAGTAGCAAGCAGTACATCACCATTAGACTCTGACTCTACTACACAATCAGCTGTAGCAGTTTTTTTCTTTTCCTCTTTCCCTTTTCTTTTCTTAGTTTCCAGCAGTTAGCCTAAATATGACCCAATTTACCACAGTAATTGCAGGTCTTATTAGAATGAGGATTCTTAGACTTAGATCGGTGCTTTTTCTTATTACCGTTCCCCTTTTGCTCAGTTCTACCCCTAATAACTAATCCCTCAGCCGGATCAGTATGAATATCATGGTCAAATTTCTCCTTAAATAGCATATTAGATTTGACATCCTCAAACGATATAGTATCAGAATTACTATATAGCATAATCTCCTTAAAGTGTTTATAAGAAGGGGATAGAGACACAACAAGTAGAATAGCTTTATCCTCATCCTCAATTTTCACATCCAGACTCTCCAAATCAAGAAGAATAGAGTTAAACTCATTCAGATGTTTTTGAATAGGGGTACCTTCAGCCATGCGAAAAGTGTATAGCCTTTCCTTCAAACGGATCTTGTTGGCTAGACTCTTCGTCATGTAGAGTTCTTCCAGCCGAGTCCACAAATCCACCGTAGTTGCCTTATCGAGCACCTCTCGCAGGACATGTGGTGCCAGGCACAACTGAATGGCTGAAACTGCCTTCAACTCCAGTTCTTCCTATTCATCGTCTGTCAGCGATCCACGCCTCTTCTTCTGGTCTGCTGCCTATTGTTCTTCAGTCATCTTTTTGGGTTTCACGTGAGGTCCTTGCAGAACCCTCCATAACCCATGCTGGATGAGAACTACTCTCATATGCACCTTCCAGAGATTAAAACTAATTTCCCTATCAAATTTCTAAATATTAACTTTCGTAATAGAAGACATCCTAAGCCAAAGCTCTGATACCACTTATTAGGAAATTAGAGCAACTTATAGCGGAAGCAATAGGATGAAACAGATATTTAGAAATAGTTAAAGAGCGATAACAAGAACAAAGAAAACAAGGACACACAAGATTTACGTGGAAACCCAATGCGGGAAAAAACCACGGACGGCGACGAGCACAATTAATCCACTATATGCGCAGGAAGAGTACAAAACGATCACAATCGTAGCAGGTGATTTGATCTAATAGTAGAATTACCATCTCTCTTGTAATCTCTCTCAAAGTCTCTCTACCTCTTAATGTGTTTAGGGATTCAGGGATTCAGGAGTGATTTTTAGATCCTAGGTATGGCCCCCTTTTATAGGGCCTAGAAAATCAGGGTTTTACTCTTAGAGACGAACCCTAGCCGACAGGGGGAATTGTACGTCAAGACAAACCCTAGCCACCACCATTGCGAACCCGAAGTCGACACATGGCACGAACGTGCCACGTGGCACGGTGTCCCCGTGCTATTGTTCTGTTTTTTCTCAGCTTCTTGCTCCTCCGTCTTGACACGTCCATGTTCGGTTAGCACGGTCCCACCGTGCCGATACTTGAATTTTAGGCCACGAAACCCAACATTATCCAAGTTGAGCTGAAACTTAACTATTTGCGCACTAGTATTGGACAAACTGACAGCATACGCAGTAACTCCTGAAGTCCTGAACCCCAATTTCACCCAACCAATTTCTCATGTTTCCCTTCATGTTGTTATCCCTAAATTCTCACAGTTCTGCTTAGAGGTTAGTGGGGAAACTAAGGCTATTTTTGACTATGAAAACATTGCATGTCATGGTTCCTTTCATCTACAAAGGATTCATGAATGACCTGACCTTCCAAGTGAAGAACAACATCATCCCAATGAGCAGAATCAACGATGCAGTGAAAAGGATTTTGCGGGTTAAGTTTCAAATGGGTCTATTCGAGAACCCATTAGCTGATACCAGTCTTGTCCATGAGCTCGGAAGCAAGGTTTTCTACTTAGTCGTAGTTTACATTGCTCTCTCTTTTTCAATGGATGTGTTCACTATTTAAAAGTCTTTTTCACAAAATAAAACAGAAACACAGAGAACTGGCAAGGGAAGCAGTGAGGAAATCACTTGTCACCTTCTAGTGATAAGCCAGTTCTGCCCCTCCCTCAAAGAGCAAATAAGATACTTGTGGCTGGAAGGCATGCTGATAATCTGGGTTATCAAAGTGGTGGATGGACTATTGAGTGGCAAGGACTTGACGGCAACAACCTTACTGAAGGTACCTCAATTAAACATTTTTAGCAGATTGTACATGTCCAATCAGTGGTTGTTGGCTCCATGATTTGAGCTCGTACAAGTTTTCATGTGGGGGTGCCTCTAGATATTTGGACCACCCCGTTTCAAGTAACTTTTGGTCCAATGAAGAATTAAGTGTATACCTAGAAAATGCATATGCATCTTTTACGTTGTTATTTCCTTTTGGGGGCCGGGGGCGATGCATGTAACGGGGAGGATGCATGTTCCAAGTACGGGCAAGTATAACATTAGAATTTATAGATTGTTAAAACTTTTCAATCCACACCTACAGATCTTAGTAGTATATTTGACACTAATCAATGTGAAAAGAGTCCAAAAGTGGAAACCCATATCTAAAATTTTTAGATCCTATTCTGATTTTAGTTTGGTGATTTGGAAGGATGGAATATTTGATTTTCGTAAGTTCATCTCAAGTCAGGTCATATACAATGTTCATTATTTGTTTTCAAGAAAGCGCATCTCAGCAAAACCTTTGACAAATTTTTAAATTAGGCCATTATAAATTCAAGTATCAAGTTGCGCTCTTTTTAGTCTGATTTCATATGCTTTAGTCAAGTTTTCATTATTCAACTTGTAGTCTCCTATGTCACATACGAGTACTTTATGCGAGGAAGTCCATTTAAAAAGGCTCCTTGCTTAACCTTATCATTAGCAAAAATGACTGACTGGTTGAAAACTTTTCTGGCAATGCCTGACAAATTCTCGGAAATTCGAGAGGGACTACGATCTTGACAGCCATAAAGAAGACAGTTGATCCAAAGACAAAACTGGTCTACAAAGAGAATCCAAACACCAAGTATGTCAAGTCCAACAAGTTCTCCTACGCGATAGTTGTAGTTGGTGAGCAGCCATATGCAGAGACATTTGGCGACGGCATGAACTTGACCATAAGTTACCCAGGTTCCGGAACCATAACCAACGTCTGTGTGGCATTGAAGTGTGTGGTTGTGGCCATCTCAGACCGGCCTGTCTTGATCAAGCCCTATTTGGCCTGCATAGACGCGCTCGTCGCTGCTTGGCTACCGGGAACTGAGGGTCAGGGCGTTGCTGATGCTCTGTTTGGTGATTATGCCTTCACTGGTAAACTCCCTAGGGCTTGGTTTAAAAGTGTTGATCAGCTGCCTACGAATGTAGGTGACCCGCATTATGACTCGCTTTTCCCATTCGGGTTTGGGCTTGCAACTGCGCCTAATAAAGGTCACTAGGATCTGCACTAGAGTTGCAGGCCCCAATGATTTTTCCCATTGTTTTCATGATTGAACTGTGAGAATAATTAAAGAGTACCTAAAACAGGGCCTTTTAATGAAAATCGGTTGGGAGTCCAAGCTGTTGCTGTCTAGTTGGAGAATATGCATACATTTGTTCGTAGTTTGATCCAGAGAAAATCAATTTTTGGTTCCTTCTTGCGGATGCATTATATGCTTTTTTAACTTGTCTTATTACACACGCCAAAAAAAAAAAAACAAAACAAAAGACAACCTTAAGAAGCATAATCTAAGGAGGCTTTGATTGTGGGTCTAAAATGCTAGCATCTGGACTATATTAAATGTTGTTACATAAAACCAGTATAGATGAAGCTTTGGAATTCTGGGGATTCTTTAATTCAACTTGAAAAGTCACAAGGAATTTGAAGGAACAAAGAAAATTTGTAACAAGGTGTTTGTACATTTCTTTGCCTTGCTATATTCGCTGCCATGACCACTGCATATATACGTCAACATACACACGCCACATCCTAGACACAATCCCTAATTGTCTGACTAAGTTTCTACTAAATAATACAATATTTGGAAATATTGACAAATATCAAAATATTACATATTTTGTTTCCTAACACTCCCTCTCAAGTTGAAGCATGTAAATCGACAATGCCCAACTTGCCCATTAGCCAATGGAATTGTTGCTTGCCAAGAACCTTAGTGAATATGTCTGCAAGTTGACACTTTGATGATATATAATTGGTCTCAAGATCTTCCGATAGAATATATTCTCATATGAAGTGACAACCAATATCGATATGTTTTGTTCTCCCATGGAAGGCTGAATTATTCCCAATATGTAACGCTGCCTGATTATCGCAGTATAACTTCATGGGCTTGCCTAAAAATACACAAAGAGAAGCAAAAAAGGACTTAATCCAGATCAGTTCACTAGTTGCAGTGGCCATAGCACGATATTCAGCTTTTACTGAAGACCTTGATACTGTACTCTGCTTCTTAGTTTTCCAGGATACAAGTGATCCACCAATAGTAACAGCTTCTGCTGTAGACCCTGATACTGTACTCTGCCTCTTAGTTTTCCAGGATACAAGTGATCCACCAATAGTAACAAAATATCTAGTTAGTGATCTTCTGGTTAGTAGGCTAGCCCCCCAATCAGAGTCACAATTGGCATAAACCTGTAGATCCGAATCAACACATAACAGTAAACCTTGGCTTGGATGTCCCCTCAAATACCTTAGAATGTGCTTTGCAGGTTCCATATGTTCTTCCTTAGGCTCATGCATAAATTGTGACAATACATAGACTGCATAACACAGTTTTGCGCGTAATAGTCAAATATGTCAACCTTCCCACCAATTGCCTATACTGTGTAGGATTATCAAGAATTGGTCCATTAACTAAAACAAGTTTGTGGTTTGTTTCCATCGAGAAGTCCACTGGTTTTGCGCTGAGGAGACCACTTTCATCAATAACTTCCAACGCATATTTTCTTTGAGATAGAAATAACCCCCCGCGACCCTCTAGCCACTTCAATGGTCCCAAATCCTTAATGTGGAAACAATGGTTTAAATATTCTTTGAACTCTTTACAGACACTAGGGTTATTTCCAATAAGCACTAAATCATTAACATATACCAATAATGCCATATACACATCATTTTTCTTGTAAGTACATAAGAAGCAATCGGCGTATGACCTCACAAATTCATATTCCATTAATTTGGATGAGATTTTAGCAAACCATTGATGTGGTGCTTGTTGAAGTCCGTAGCAATACTTTTTGAGTTTACATACCTTGTTAGAACCATGTGAATGAAAACTAGGCGGTAAAGTCATATAAATTTCTTCATCCAAATCTCCATGTAAAGGCATTGTTGACATCTATTTAGTGTAGCTCCCATCCTCGTGCCACTTCGACGGAAAGAAAATAGCGAACAATGACCATCTTAGCAATAGGGGTGAATGTCTCATGATAGTCAAACCCTTGCACCTGCTATCACAAGTCTTGCTCTGTAATGTTCGATGGACCCGTTTGAGTTGTATTTAACTTTGTATGCGCACTTTACAATTTATGAGTTTCTTACCTGGAAGGAAGTCATCAACTATCCAACTCTCATTCAACTCAAGTGCTTCTATCTCTTTGGCTATCACCTCTCACCATTTTTCATCTCTAATAGCTTCATAAAAGTATCTGAGCTTCATAATCTTTACAGTAGCAGCAAGATAATTTCTATGCGCATAAGAAAAATTTTCACAAGTGACATAATTTACTATGGGATACGATTTGCTTGAGGACACCTTTTATTGTGGGCTAGAAGAGGGGTTTTCTTTTGCTTGGGCTGAATAACATAAGTAATCATGTAGGTGGCTTGGTGTCTTGTGCTGCCTTCTTCCTTAGCCCAAGTCTGCTACTGGCTGGCCCACACTCTCAACTTCTCCAGGCGTGCTGCTCCGCCTTTTTGCAGATTCCATAGTGGGCTCAGATGGCCTGTCTATGCAAGTCCCAGTGGAAAAGGCAGGCTCCGCATCAGGGCATTGCTGCTTGCTCGCTTGATTGGGCCCGATCTATTGCCTCCAAAGTGGGTTCCTTAGATAAACTATGCACAAGGTCTTCTCCTAAACTGTGCACTTGCACTTCATGCTCATCAATGCCTAGAGCAATGGTTTTTTTCCAATTTTTGCCATTCACCTTTTTCTATTTCTTGTTGTGTGAGATAAGGAAATATCTCATGAAAAATTACATCTCTACTTGTAAAGATTTCTCCAGTTTCCAAATCATATACTTTCCATCCCTTTTTCCCAAAGGGATATCCCACAAACATGCATTTCTGACTTCGTCAAGCAAATTTGTCTTTTAGTCCATGATATTCGTGAACATAACACAAACACCCAAGTACCTTTACATGATCATATGTAGGCTTAGTCTTAAACAAAATCTCATATGGAGTTTTTCCTTTCAAAATAGAAGATGGTGCCCTATTTATCAAGTATGCTACAGCTAAAACACATTCTCCCCAAAATTGCAATGGTAGATTAGCCCCAAAACGAAGTGCCCTAGCAACATTCAAAACATGCATGCACTTTCTTTTAACTCTACTATTCTATTAGGGAGTATCAACACAACTTATTTGATAAATCATACCTTGTTCACCATAGAACTTTTTCATAGGACTCTCGAAACAAATTCACTCCAACTATTACTTTGTATAGTTTTGACATTGACATTGAATTGGGTTTTCATCATCATGCAAAAACTCATGACTAATTGTGAGGCTTCACTCTTGTCCCTCATTAGGTATACCTAAGTTCCTCTATTGGCATAATCAACAATAGATAGAAAGTAATGTGCTCCACACAATGATTCAACTCTATAAGCACCCTATATATCACAACGAATCAAGTTAAAACAATTTTATATCTTTATTATCACTCATAGGGAAAGACAACCGAGTCTGTTTTGCTCTAAAGCACACATCACACACATCATCACTAGTCTATGTTGTGAGGCTTCATTTGGATTAGTGGTAGTGATTTCTTTCGATCTTTTATCAGCGGTTATGATGGATTTTGGAGATTTATTTTTCTTTATGCTAGCTGTGTATTTGCAATTTAGCAGTTGTCTATGTATTTGCCTAATGGCATTATTTTGAATTTTACCCTACTACTAATCAGGGGGGGAAAAACATAACTTGCTTGGATGGACGCCCAAGCGTTTGATGCCATGGATCACATGTAGACAATTTGTTGACCTCAACTTCTTCTGGTTAAACCTCCTTAAAGTAGTAAACTCCTCTTCTTTGGTCACCCACTCCAATCGGCGTCCTCATAGAATGGTCATGTATCACACATAGCTTATGAGTAAAAGTCATTGTGTAAAATAAATCATCGATTAATTGCTCAATTGAAATTAAATTGCAATTTAAACTCGGTACATAAAGCACATCACAAACAGTTATTTTTGATTTAGTTGCCCCAAACTGCTTTTAATTGCAACACTATTTTCTTCATCAGGCATGCCAATGAGAATGAGCTGTATTTCGCAAACCTTGCCCAATTTTCTTGAATCACCTGTCATATGGTATGATGCACCACTATTTAACAACAATATGCAATTACCAAATAATTTTTAGAACCTGGTTTTGGGGCCTCAATGAGGCTCAGCAATGTTTACACTTGATCTGTTGACAACCCTGGAATTACTAGGCACGAAGGACCTGCTATAGCCGTCTTATGTTCCTCTTCGCTCACTGACGCTGAGTAAGCACTTGTAGTTCCTCTTCTGTACCCAACTAACCCATGGCCTGCGCATCCTCCTCGACCCCTTGCACGGCCACGTCCTCCACCGCGAGCGATCCAACTGGGCGGGTATCCTACTAGCCCGTAATAGTTTGTCTCATCATACCCAAGCTTTCCGTAGTGTTTACGGCTAAGTCTTTTGAAATGTGGGGTTGTTTTGGATGTGTTTACAGCAAACGCGACCGTGGTATCTGATCCCATCATGTTGGATCACCATTGTTTGTGGCTTTCTTCTTGTATCATCATATTAAAAATCCTATCGAGATTAGAAAGAGGCTCTTGGGTGAGAATTTGACTCCTAATTTGAGAAAATTGATCGTTGTTTAATCCCATTAAAAACTGAAGGGACTTATCTTCTTCCTACATGCGAACTGTCTTCCCAGCTGCTCCACATTTGCATCCTTTGCAAGTGCATATTGGAACCTTGATATGGTTATTTAGCTCATTTCACAAATTGACTGATTTGTTGTAGAATTCTCTAATGTCTAGTGTTCCCTGTTTGCAATTTGCCGAGGTTGCCTTAATGCAAATTTTCTACTAAATATCTCTTTTTCAGGTCTTCCTACATTCCGAAGGCTGTCTTGGTGTATGTCACATTCAAACAAAGTTTTGGATCTATTATATTGATGATCCATGAGCAAAGCATGGAATTTACCATGTCCCATGCATCTGCTTCGGAAAAGACTTGATCGTTCACTTCTTTAGGCCGCTTTAGTGTTCCTTCAATGAACCCTAATTTATTTTTTTGCTTTTAATGCAATTCAAACTGCTTTTTCTCATAAATCATAATTTTGTCATCAAATACTACGGCTATAATCAGTACTCCTTGACCTTATTATGGATGCAAATAATATGGTGAGTGTGGTTCAACAATGAACATGTTCTTATCTTTTCCTAACATGATTGTAGGATTGTTGAATTTAACAAGATACTATTATTCTGATACGATGAAAAATCACAAGCAATTTGAAGGAACAAAGAAAACTTATGACAAAGTGTTTGCATATTTCTTTACCTTGCTATATTTGTTGCCATGGCTATTGCATATATACATCAACTGTAACACCTCGAGTGTGGCTTAAAAGGATCGAAGTGACTACTTATATCACAAAAAGTGTACCTCATACACACGCCACAACCTAGACACAATCCTTAACTTACCGCCTAAATTTCTACCAGATAATACAATATCTGGAAGTATTGACAAATAATAAAATATTGCATATTTTGTTTCCTAACACAACTACTAATGTAATGTGATTTGAAACTATAACATAATCAAGATTGAATGATGTGTGTTGTCTAATAGGCCTATATAAGAACATCTACTGAATGAAATATAAAGGAGTTTCGTGTAGTTCCTCAACCATATGAGTTAGTATGTGCCATCCTTACATAAGTTCAAATGCTTAAGAAGTTACCAGCCAATTTGATAGAAGATGTCTAAATATTGGAGTGTTTAACACATGGATGTTAACAAGGAATAAAAATTTAAAATCCTTCAGTATTCTTATGTTTGATTTGTTGATTTTTACCTATGGATTTGGAATTGAAAAATCTTTTAAAAAATCACATTCCCGCATAATTGTTTTTATATCTATTAAAGTCGGTAGGCTCTTATGCAAGGTTCTAAGTGGACCAAGAGTCAGAAAGAAGGCATGACAGGTCCCACCGAAGCTTAGACGTGGGACATGTTGCTTCACTTATACAAGCATATATACCAACTAATGTATTAGGCGGCCAACAAGATTCGATCAAGGATCTTCCAATTGGCAGATGAAACTCAAGCTAATTAATTCAGAAGTTGACGGCATATTGCGGATTGTAGGACTTGATTAGAGGAACAATTAGATGAGATATTGATTATAAACTTGACTAATTATCTTAATGGTATTGATTTATTAAGAAGTTGTTCTCAAAAAAAAAAGTAATAAAATTGTACTCGAATATTGAAGTAGCCTATCTCTACACGTAGTTGACATTTCTTCGTGATCAAATACGAGAACAATTATCAAATAGTCTATTTCTTTTTCGCAATAAAATGTAGTCGTAAGTTGTAAGAAATTATAAAGAGTTATAAGGAGCTGTAAGGAACAATAAGAACTATAAAGAAACCTTAAGAAGATGTAAGAAATTGGAAAGAGATGTAAGGAGTTGTAAGAAGCTGTAAGGATATATGTAAGCAGTTGTTGAGCTATTAAAAAGGTGTATAAATATAATTCATATGCATAAATATTGGTCTTTAATGTATGATTTGCGAAATCAATTATTTCATTAATGTAAATTATGTGTAATATATCAGTAATATTTAAAAAATTGATTTTATGCCATCACTAAACAAATTATTTTTTAACATTATACAAAAAATCTATTTTTCTATAATTATCATTTTAGATGAGAAGAAATAATGTTGAAGTTACATAATTAATGAAAGTAAAATCTTTAAATAAGTCAATTAAACAGCACTAAATAAATTCAAGCCCAGACATTTATAGAACATATTTCTACATTTGAGGTGTTTTCATTATTAACATTGTATTGAACTTCCTATAAACAAATTTTAAAAATGACAATTTTTCTCAATAAAATTGAATAGAACTCTTTAAATGGTTTTAAATTAATATTGTTAACATAATGCCTCAAACGAGAATGGAGCAGCAGTTTAAGATAATTGGTGCATGTTGTACTCTCTAAACTTTATTATTCTACATAAAATGTGTAAAACAATCTTAGCTATGGACTTAAATGTGGATGGGTCGTACAATGTTCATATGTACGGTGATAACAATGATAGGAAGAATTCGAGTTTTAAAATTTATAACCCCAAGTATAAGGTTCTACCGTGACTACTCGAGGTATCGTCCACTGGGAGTTGAATTTCAAGTACCAGGGTTACTTAGAGCAACTCAATCTAGGCCAAGAATGAAGGAAATGAAAGCAATGATAAATAGCCAATAAAAGCAAAAGAGGTGGCTTGAGACTATGATTTGACCAATTAACGAACTAAATAGTCAAGATGAGTACCCGACTTATACACACAACTAGAGATAGTCTGTTGCACCATTAAATACCACCCGAGCTCTCTCTCAAGGGTCGTGGGCTAGCCTAATTAGTCTAATCACCTATTTTCATGAGGTTAGTCAAATTAGACCACAAGATTAGCAACCCTTAGACATAGCTAGGATCGGGACTATTTTTAAGTCCAAACCCCGGCTATTCTCTCTCCCACACTAGCTAGTTGACCTTACCTTTCAGTGTAAGTCAAACTGCTTAAAAATAAGGATGAAAGCTCTTCAAAGCATTTCATTGAACAGGTGTCAGACATGAGAGAAAACGCTTAATTGGAGGTATAAATTAGGTGTGGTTAGGTCCAATACAAGTCTAATTAGCCATCAAAGGGTTAATCACAACCCAAACAAACCAAAGCTAACAATTAATTATCAACAAAATATGAAAGCCCTAAATTAAACCTAAGCTAACAAATAACTCAACAAACATGAAAATAGAGGAATTAATCTAAACTAGCATGGATGAAAAGAGCTATTGAACATTAATCATAATAAAAACTAGACATTTAAGCTAAATACAACCTGAACTAACATAATCAAAACAAGAGGAAACCAGAAAAGCATGAAATAAAAAGAGAGAGAAAAAGGAAAACTTATGCTTGATTGATTGAATGAACTTGAAATCCATAAGCTTAAATCCAAAGTAAACCCAATTAAATCTAATCTACCTACTTTATTTCCCCTTACTGGGGTTTTGGAAGCTAAACCTTGCCTAAAAGTCCCCAGAAGAACCCCAAAGAAAGAGCATTAAATAGGAAACAGGCCGACAGCCTGGCGGTCGGCAACCCCTAGCTGGCTGCTGGCTTTGGCCAGGCGCTGGCTGGGCGCGACAACTATCACGTAGTCAACCGATCCCCATCGCCCATGGCTTTGTCTTCTTCTTTTGTTCCTTCTTTCCTACTTTTTGAGGCACTTGCTCGGTTGAACTAATTACCTACAAAAGTAAATAAAACAAGTAAAAATCCTAAAGGTTACGTTATTATGCGAGCTAAAATTAGGCAATTGAGGAATGTAAAATATGATAATTTAGTACCGAACAAATTCCCCCACGCTTATTTTTTGCTAGTCCTTAAGCAAAACAAAATAAAAACTAACCTAGGAACCTAACTCACTTTCGTAGGAATCACGGTTGCATTCAGCGTATGCAGCAAGCCCTTTCACACTTTGGTTCTTCTAAGCGGACGAGTAAGGTCTCGTGAGAGTTTGCAGAAGGAATATCCACAAAATCTTTGAAATATTTTAGGATTTTTTCAAAAGCAAAGTATATACACAAGACAAAGGGGAAAATATGTATACATCTACATTGATTTTGTCACCCTAAGAACCTAACTACTAAGCCATATACAAGCAATAATATACATTCAAGACACACAAAGGCTATAAATGTATCTCGGCTCTCATTTTTCACCCCACATAACACAATAACACGATTTGCACACCTTGGTGCTCTGTGTAAAGTGTATTGAATTTTAATGCTAGGCTAAAATCAGGCCCAAGGTCATTTTCACTTGGCTTATGACTCCCTTTATTTTTGTTCTTTTTTTCTTCTTTTTTTTCTTTTCTCCTTATGCTCCTTCGCCCTGGTGGGTTGTTCTTGGCTTATCAGGCCTTGAACTCCCAAAGGAACAACTTAGCACATATTCAGGCTTCTTCCCTATTTAGGAGTTTTATTTGGATGTGCAAACCACTTATTCAAGCCCACATAGAGGTACCGGAGTTAAGCTTACTTTTACACTTCTTTTTTTTTGCTTTTGTTTTTCTTTTGTTTCTCATAATGAAGCAAATTGGAAGTCAATTAACCAAGTAGAATGTCCCCAAACCCAAATTTCAACAACTAATACTAAAAGCCAATGGTTAAGTGTACAAGGTAGATACAAAACTGCGCATATAAAATGGGGTCATTATGAGATACCGGAGATCACATTGTAGATAAGTGTTCCATCATGCATATTCGACCTACATACAAGCTAGCAACCAAACTATCAAAGATCAAAAACCAATCACCAAGGCACAAAAGTTCCCCAAAGTTAAGAAGAAAAACTATACAAAAATTGAAAAATTGAAAAATTTTTCACAAAAATATACACAGAAGGCTATATGACTCCCACCCCCACACCTAAATCTCACAATGTCCTCATTGGAAGTCAAGGAGTCACAAGAACCACAAAAAACACACAAAACACAAAACAAAACAAAACACACAAAAATACTAAACGAGTATACATATACACAAGCTAAGACACTCATCCAAAAACATAACCTCACCCATCGACAATAAGACCAGGCATCTATACAAGACCAACACCACCAAAAATGAATATATACAAACCCAATAACATCCAATAACAAAACACAACTATGAATAAAAAGGACACAAAGATGATCATAGCCATTAATCGGCTCTATAATATCTCAAATTTCACCTCAAAATGATCACGAATGAAAACACAACCTAATATCGACAACTAAAAAGAAAAAGAAAGAAAATAAAAAGAAGGGAAGAAGAGTTACAACGATTATACCAGGTCGGGTACTGATTGTACCCAAACTACGCCTCTATAAGATTGTGCTATGGAGGCTCGAGGAGCATCAGCCACTCCTCCTCCTCTCTCAAGATTCAAGTCTTCAACTCGGATGCAATCAATGCTTTTAAAAGCTTATCATGTGCCTTTGCATGCATCTCAAAGCGATGTAAGTAAGAAATCATGTATAAGAAAGAAGTAAAGATAGTTAGTGTCCACTTACACTTATCAAATGCCATAGAAAAATGAAAAGCATGATCAAAGAAAGTACTACACATAATCTTCCTAGGCACATCCTCTAGGTATGCACAATAAGGGTCCAAGGAGGAATTATACCCTCTAATGTCGCCTAAGGACTTATGAAATGCATGCAATTAAGAGGGGGTGGTGGGAAGTAAGGGGGATGAAATGGGAACTAAATCAAGTGACTCAGTGCAAATGGGATCAATATGTTCAATGCTAGGACCGGCACCAACCCTTACATCATCACTATATAACTCCTCAAAAGAGGACTCTAACAATTCAATATTTTCCGACCAATCAAGCAAATCATCCTCAACACAACTATCATCCCCCATAAGAGAATCAGCTAGCTCTAACCCCGTCCACTAAGCTAAAGCAAGGGGAGAAACAAGAAACCTTAAGAAACCCTCAATAGTATCTCTAGGTATGCTAGACAAGGATAAAGTGACAAAGGAAAGGTCAATCACTTCCTTTAGGCCGGTCAAAGGTGTATGAGCCATAAAATCGGGCTCTAGGGGAAGAGAAGAATCATAATCATCATAGAGATGAGCTACACGTCTAGGAGAAGATGGACTAGGGTCGGTCTCATGCAATAGGCCACACTCGCTTACCTCACTAACAAAGCAGTCATATCGCTCATTCATCGTCTCTATTATGGTATTAAGTTTCGCATAGCATGCATCAGAAATGTCATAATAAGGATAAGAATTCACATCATGGTCAAAACATTGACAATAAGAGCACACAAGAGGAGAATAAGCGTGCAAGTCATAGGAAATGGGGGAAGGGCTCACAAAAGTCTCACTAGCATTCTCATGGTACCATCGATACCAAGCCAAAGACTCAAACAAGTCCACAAATCATCAACATCTAAAGAGCACATACCTCCATAACACATCGACTCAAGAGTGGCTCGGGTCTCATGTGTTGTCCCCTCAAGTACAACATTGCATATTTCCTATTTTTCACATGTGAACTACATATATTGAGCACGATAATCATTCAGTCTACACCAGTATTGCAAAAAGGTTCAATGCTCAAATTGAGATAAACGTAAAATAGCCACTTCAATTTATTTTTTTTCAAATTTTTAATTTTCTAAATTTTGTTTGAATTTTCTAAAGGCCTAGTTTTGAATGCTCAAGCAAATCCAGATATTAAAAAGCGCCAACACCCCGGCAATGACGCCAAAAATTTGATAGGAAGAATTCGAGTTTTAAAATTTATAAAACCCCAAGTATAAGGTTCTATCATTGAGTACTCTGGGTATTATTCACTGGGAGTTGGGTTTCAAGTTAGAAGGTTAGTTAGAACAACTCAATCTATGCCAAGAAGGAAGGAAATAAAAACAAGGCTAAATTAAGCTAATAAAAGCAAAAGAAGTAGCTTGTGACTATGATTTGACCAATTGGTGAACTAAATAGTCAAGATGAGTCCTAACCTACCTGACTTATATCCACAACTAGAGATAGTCGGTTGCACCATTGAAGACCACCCAAGCAGCCTAATTAGTCTAACCACCTATTTTCATGGGGTTAGCCAAAGTAGACCAAAAGATTAGCAACTCTTAGACATAGCTAGGATCGGGACTATTTTCAAATCCAAACCCCGACTATTTTCGCTCCCACACTAGCTAGCTAACCTCATCTCTCACTATAAGTCAACCGCCCAAAAATAAGGATGAAACTTCCCTCAAGCATTTCAACGAATACGTCACAGCCATGAGAGAAAACACTTAATTGGTGGCAAAAATTAGGTGTGGTTAGGTCCAACACAAGTCTAATTAGCCATCAAAAGGCTAATTACAACTCAAACAAACCAAAGCTAGGAACTAATTATCAAGAAAATGCAAAAGCCTCAAATTAAACCTAAGCCAAGAAAAAACTGAACAAACATGAAAATGGAGGAATTAATCCAAACCAGCATGGATGAAAAGAGCTATTAAACATGAAATCATAATAAAAGCTAGACATTTAAGCTAAATACAACCTGAACTAACATAATCAAAACAAGGGGAAACAAGAAAAGCATGAAATAAAGAGAGAGAGAAAAATGGAAACTTATGCTTGATTGATTGAATGAACTTGAAATCCACCAGCTTGAACCCAAACCTCACCTAATTAAATATAATCTACTGACTTTATTTCCGACTAATGGGGTTTTGGAAGCTCAACCTTGCCTTTATACATACATATATATATATATATATATA